>CACVBM020001144.1:0-33603 GCA_902728155.2 Microthlaspi erraticum | reverse complement strand
GTCTCGAACTCAAACAAAACAATATGTCAATTCACTTTCGCGATCTTAACAACCTTACTTAACAACCTAGATGTCTAAACTGTCGTTTGAATCTAGCAATTGAAAGCAAGCAGTAAACACAGGTTCAATATGTTCATGAATCGCCTTAGCATCAACTTTCGCAGGCTAAGGACGATTCGCTCACCACAGTTCGTTCTAACAACCTATTGCACTTTTGATGAACAGCAAATTTGAGATCAGACATCGAGTGATCAGATCGATCTAAGCAATGAATGCAACAATGGCGAAGACAGTATTAAAGCCCTATCTGTATTCAGTCAAGTTAACACATGAATCCCTTTGAAAAACCTAGATCTAGCAAGATGACTACTCAGACATGGCGAAACAGCAAACAATAACTGAATGGAATGTCATTGAATCAAAATATGAAAATAGCAAAACAAGAGTTCAGAAATCTTCTCCAAACTGTGAAAAACAGAGGTTCGATCTCTTCTCCCTAAGAAACAATGAAAAACAGTCTAGAACTCTGAAAAACGGCGTAGCCTAAACAATGGCTAAAGGTAGGCCTAAATAGGTTCAGGAGTCGAGCTCGGTTCAATCCGGTTCGCTACGGTTCGATCAAGTTGGTTTGCACCAAGTAGATCGAACGGCTGTGATATCATCTGAGTGGGACAGATCGAACGGCTGAGGCATAACGGGATCGATCGAGCTACGTCGCGTTACATGGGTTTGGTCGAGCTACCTCCCATTGCATGGGATCAATCGAGCTGTCTCCTTTCGCACGGGATCGATCGGGGTCGATCGAGCTTGTTGTGTCGCGATGAGTCGATCGATCTTGGGAGGAGTCGATCGAGCTCCTTAGGGCTCCGTTTTGCTTGCTTTCTCCCTATGTTGGTCCATGTGACCAAAGCTCTCCCTGTACGTCTTAAGACCTGAAAAGACTCGATAAAGACTAGAAAGACTCGATAAAACTCGTGAAAACAAAGGTTTGAATGCGTCAAATATGCAAGATATCAATCATCATTTACAGTATGAGAATCTAACTATTGATTCGACATCAGTTTTTCTCTTACCAAACACTCACAAATTTTGACTGTCATCTGATGCGGGATCAGGTTTTACCTATTCCTATCCCTGATTCTGCAAGTGCACAGGTCAGGTGTAGTAACGGGTTATCGAACACAAGGAGCAGATAAGTGCACTACAAGCTATGGAAGTCTAACTTTGCTAGGACAAAAGGATGAATTGGGGTTTTGGTATGCAAAAGAACTAAACTAAAAGAAAGCAATATGAAAGCGGTGTAAGTTCAATGTGGGAAAGACGCTAGGCAATAGGTAATTCGCAGAGATTCATATATGATAAGATTGATGATTGATTTATATCTATTTAGGGATATGGGATGTAAGATCCGTCTAGAACACCAAACACGATTGTAAAACCATTCCACTGTCGAGGCTCCGGTTCCTTTGTTAATCTACCTAGTCGCTAAACTTTTGGTATGTCCCTAGGTGATTAAATCAAGCATTAGATCGAGCAAGTTCGGATACAGTTCACTAGGTTAAGTAAATCAACTGTCGCAGTCTAAGAAACCTAGCTTGTCAAAGAATATGTCCGGCGAATGATACAACACTTTCGAGGCTCAAATCAACCTAAGATCGAATCACTAGATGTACGGTAAAGTGATTAGCATTAATTAAGTGTGCACAACGAGACAAAGACTCTAATGATATCCCTAGTGAATTCATCAAATCATAATCAACACATGAACTCTTTGAAACCCTAAAACCTAACTAGAAATCTACTCAAACATGGTGCAAGTAAACAAGCATAGATCTGAGATAGAAATCATATTAATATAAGGAGAAAAGGGTTCAGAATGGCTTGCATCCCGGCTTAGATGAACAAGTACCATGTGTCCATGATAAAATATCTTGAAGGGCAGCCTTAGGCAAGGCATAGTTGGGATTAGCCTTGGAGTTGTAGCAAACGGATGTGTGATTGTGATAGATCTTTGCCACAATCATTGGTGTTGGACTGTAGGGAGATTGGATGGATGCAAACTGATGAAGATAAGGGCCGGTTTGGTGAATGGGAGACTTCCTCATGTGATATTGGTCGGTGAGTTTTGATTTTTCAGGGCTTGGTTCACTCCGGGTTGCGTTCTGGCCGAGATGGGACATTTCGGTCGACCGGAGGGTAGTGCTATGGACTACAGCTCAAACTATAATGAATTCCTCGACCCATATTAAATTTCATCGACCAACCTCATATTTGATGGCCTCTGGTGAAGTTTGAGAGCATTCGAACGAGTGGATTGAGAGATCCTTCACAAAGTGGTCAATATGGCTCCGGGAAGAGGTTTCTTGGCCATCCTTGAGTTTGGCTCGTTCGTTTTGTGATCTTCCTTTGGAAATGTGATAGTGAAGCTCCAGGAAGTCATTTCCATCCGGAGTTCGCGCCTATGCCGTGATTTGGTTTTGTCGGCCATTTGGTTGCACCGCGGACGACCGGATGGGGCTCTTCTGTATATCTCCTGAACCGTGAACATTTCACCGTCCTATCTTTTGGATTTGCCGACCAAATTTGATTTTATGGTCGCCTGTGAAGTTTGGTGGACTTCGAACATATGGTTGAGGAGTTGGCCGAGATTGATTCTCCATGCATGTGCCATGGCCGAGAGAAATAGGCCGGATGGAATTTCTTCAAATCCACTCGGGCCAATTGAGATTTTCTTCGACCAAAGTGATTTTCTAACCTTCTTTATCATTCCCATGTGGTGCGCGCCTTGTTCCTTGGAGATTGGGTATGTTCCTCCTTTGAAACCTTCCTTAAACCTCCATAGGTATGATGGTTGTGGTCGGCTATAGCATTTCTTCTTGATATCCTTCGTGTAAAGTAATTTAATCCTTGCAAAATACTTGAAATCACTGATTAGATAGTTCTTAGATTGAGACCCTCAAGTAACCAGCTTGAAGTTCACAATCCAAGAGATTAAGGTAAAAACTATAAACATATTTTTGGGTCTTGGTTAGTGATCCCAAACTTCAAATTATATTTTAGTCTATGTGAATTCATTGCATCATATAATTTTGACAAGTAGAGATATATTTCATTCAATAACCATGAAGTTTTAAAGCGATTTAGACCATGAAATGTAACTAATGAAGTGCAATGGTTCAAATGCTCATGAATAGAGATTAATAGTGGTCATGAATGAAATATTGGAGAAGAATTTACTTACCTGTAGTGGAGATTTCGCCTTGAACAAGGGTGGGACTTTGGGTGGGACACTTTCATGGTTTTGTCTCCTTTCTCCATTTTTCGAGGTTTCTTCTCAAATTTCATGCTAGATTCTCAAATCTCTGTATCCATAACTTCAAAAACAAAACAAAAACCATTAAACTAAAACAAAAATTAAAAAGGGAAAAGAAAACACCTTATGGGTTGCCTCCCATATAGCGCTTGTTTAAAGTCTTTTAGCTTGACTCTTTCTCTTTCTAATTGACCAATTGATCAAATAGAAGAGTTGAGGCTCCTTTAGCTTCTCTACGTTCTGGACCTGACGTTTTGAACTCCTCCTATGGAAATCTTGAAGGTCTTGAATGTAGTTGCAAGAAACAATACCACCAGTAAAGAGTTTCCTCTTCTTGTGCAGCCCATCCTTGAAGGGTTCTTTGTTTTCCTTATTCTGGAAATCAAAGCTGAACTTAGAGAAGCATCTTGAAGTTCCTATAGGCTGTGGTGTAGCATCAATCACGTCCTCCTTGTACTCCCTTGGTGTCAAAATCTTGCTTAAGACACTTGAGACCTTAATGCAGTTTGCCTTTGCCGGTATGGCAATTTCCTTAGATATGATGAGAGGGGCTGCTGATATGACGTCTATCAACTGCTCCTGGTCATTATAAGGCTCTGATAGTGGTTCCTCTCTAGCGCACACATCTGCAGAATGAGAGCTCTTGATAGGAACCGCCGGATAGGACATGGCTTTACTGATTTTGGAGAGAGAGATTCTTTGCTTCTGAAGATCCAAGATTGCTCCATTGGCTTCAAGGAATGATGAACCAAAACTCAATGGCTTGTTAGGGTCGTGTTTCATCTCTAATATATGGAAATAAGCCTTAAAGACGTGATCTCCAATGGATAGTGTAAGATTCGAGATGAAACCATGGAAGAGAGTATAAGGGTCATCTTTAAACCGCATTGGTATCTTGGAGGGATCCCTGACTTCAATCCCAATCTTCTTGGCTATTCCTTTGTTCATGATGTTGATGTGAGATCTTGTATCACATATGGAATCTTTAAACAAAACTCCATTAATGATGCAAGGTACATCAAGCTTCTCCGGGTTAGAGATCTTCTCTAGTGGCTTCGGCTTGTAACCTCTTGTTGAGTCCAAGGAGTAATGCTCTTGCTCTGGTCTTGTAGCCAAGTTAACAGCAGTCTGGGGTGGTTTATGGGTTGGCACGAACTCAGCTTCCCTTCTAGAGATGGATTCACAAAAAGCTTTTGTTTCCTCCATCTCTTGTCTTTTCAAATCTTCATAGGTTTGATCAACATGGGTGTAAATCTTCTTGATTTGACAAGCAAGAGACTCGTTCTTGTCAATGAAACTGTTGAACAAGCTTTCCATCCTCTCATCCAATTCATTAGTGAACTCTTTTTGATCATCCACAATCTGCTGAAGCATTGCTTGAATCACACTATTTTGCTGAACCGGATGAGGTGCGCTTGGAGGAAAGTTGTAAGGCTGCTTCATTGGGTACATGCCGTTTTGATTGTACTGCTGCATAGGTCGGAATTGACTTCCTTGATGGTGAAATCGTGGTGATTGCTGCTGGAAGTCAGGAGGATAGATGAAGTCATCTAGATAGTTAACTTCTTGTGATTGCTCCCATGCAAAATCTCCAATGGTTTCTTGGTAGTAAGGGGCACGCCTTAGTAGGACATGATCTTGGGTCTGGCCAAAGATCATAGCTTTCATCTTATAATCAAGTTTGCACCTGAAACACACAAAGATAAAGGCTTAAAGCGAAATTGAAACAAAAACTAAAACAAAGGAAGAATGAAAAACAACTAAACTAGAAATCAAATGCAAAAACTACTAAAACTAAATTCCTAGACTAAGCTATTCTTGGGAACTCGTAGGCAGCTGTATTGCTCCCCGGCAACGGCGCCAAAAACTTGATGCGGGATCAGGTTTTACCTATTCCTATCCCTGATTCTGCAAGTGCACAGGTCAGGTGTAGTAACGGGTTATCGAACACAAGGAGCAGATAAGTGCACTACAAGCTATGCAAGTCTAACTTAGCTAGGACAAAAGGATGAATTGGGGTTTTGGTATGCAAAAGAACTAAACTAAAAGAAAGCAATATGAAAGCGGTGTAAGTTCAATGTGGGAAAGACGCTAGGCAATAGGTAATTCGCAGAGATTCATATATGATAAGATTGATGATTGATTTATATCTATTTAGGGATATGGGATGTAAGATCCGTCTAGAACACCAAACACGATTGTAAAACCATTCCACTGTCGAGGCTCCGGTTCCTTTGTTAATCTACCTAGTCGCTAAACTTTTGGTATGTCCCTAGGTGATTAAATCAAGCATTAGATCGAGCAAGTTCGGATACAGTTCACTAGGTTAAGTAAATCAACTTTCGCAGTCTAAGAAACCTAGCTTGTCAAAGAATATGTCCGGCGAATGATACAACACTTTCGAGGCTCAAATCAACCTAAGATCGAATCACTAGATGTACGGTAAAGTGATTAGCATTAATTAAGTGTGCAAAACGAGACAAAGACTCTAATGATATCCCTAGTTAATTCATCAAATCATAATCAACACATGAACTCTTTGAAACCCTAAAACCTAACTAGAAATCTACTCAAACATGGTGCAAGTAAACAAGCATAGATCTGAGATAGAAATCATATTAATATAAGGAGAAAAGGGTTTAGAAAGCTTCTCTATGTCGAGATACAAAGAAGGGATCTTCTCCCTAAGGAAAACAATGAGAAAGAAGTAAAACAATGGAAGATCCCTCTAAGGGGAGCTCCCTAGTGCGCCTCTCTCTTGTAGCTCTTCTCTTGTGACTCTCTATGCGGCTCTCTCTTCTAAAGAGGCTAAAAAAGAGTATTTATAGTGCCCTAGGTCTTCACAAGTCGGTTTAGGTTAATTGGGCTGAGAATAGTCAAAACTGCATAAGTGGGCTTCTTGTTCGCGGAGATCGGGTCGACGCGGTCCTTTGTTCCCGGTCGCACGGTCTGGTCGGCCGTGATGTGATGATCTCGGTCGATCGTGGTCCATTGCCTCCCGGCTCGGACGGTGCGGTCGTGCGGTCGGATCCGTCCTGGAGAAGGCCGAGCGAAGCCAATTCCCTTCCTGTCCGGCCGAGTGCGTTCGGCCGGCTGTTAACCAGTCTTCAGTACAAACGTGATATCTCCTAAACGGCTTATCCAAATTGCATACTTCCAACGGCATTGGAACACTAACTCATCTGCTATCTTGGTATCAAGTTTCATTGAAATCCATTGAGTTTAAGGGTCCAAGCCGCGGCTGCCCGTTTGATGTACTGATGCAGTCCGATTAAGCTCCTCGTATATGTCTCAGGGAAATAGAGATATCTCCCAATCTACTCGGTCAAACTGATTGATTCCAGTTGCGTTGCAAAGCTAACTCACGTATGCATCGCCTCGAACTGGATTTGATGAATTCCATTGAGTAGAATGTTTTTAAGGCCCTTCTTAAGTTGATGCTACGTCTTGGAGTGGTCTTGAAGTCCAAATCCTGTGTTTTGCTCCAAAATGCATCTTTTGACCTGTTTAGACTCTAAGTACTATAAATCCATAAAAACTACCTTTTTAGATCAGAAAGCCATTAAAAACCTATGAAAAGCATAGTAAAACCATATAAAAAGCATGTAAAATAGAGGTATATCATCATCCGAACCAACATATTGTGGGTTCGGAAAACCACACTCAAAATTTATGTGTATTTTGTAGTGAGAAATTGCATATGGAATCAGAGGTTAGATTCTGATGTAATTCGAATGATTCGTAGACAAGTATTTGACGAAATCGGAAGTGATTTCCGGCTAGAAAGATTAGAGCTTTCCAGGGATTATCTCAAAGATAAAGGATAAGATCGTATAGAAAAGAGGATAGAATGTATTCTCAGTGTAAAGAGTACTTATCGAGAGGTCTAGAACATTCAATCTCTTAGAGATGTAGAAAGGAACATCGTGCCTTGTGATCAAGAATCGTCCTCCTTTTATAGCTCCGAAGTAGATCGCAACCTCCTCCGCGTATCTCGTCCACGTGCAACTACCGATCCCGCTATTTCCGGATCTGAACGTCGAAGCGAGATTCTCGTTTGACTCGTTCAAACTCAGCTTGCGGACTTGACTCCGTCGAGCTAGAGCTCGACTTCGTCTTCACAAGTAGCTCGGACAGTAAACAGCTGGATTTGGACAAGGATACTTGGTGGGCTCGAGGTCATTTTACTGGGCCTGAGTGGACTTATCTTGATCTTAGGACTTAGGTGATGGGCCTTATGGGCCGGATTTCTGGAGGGAAATCCAGGTCCAACAATAGCCCCCCAGCTCATTAAGTGAGTATAATCGAGCTTAATGAGCGGTAGGTTGTTTTAGAATTGTCCCGCAGTCCCATCGAACTAAATCATGACTTTAAATAGTCATTAGAAATCGACGGTTGCAAACGGAAGGCGAGAGATCTTTGAAGATCTTGCCGTTGAATGATAGTTTCACCTTGAAAGACAAGGTAATAACTTATTCTTTAGATCGACAATCAAGATCGAAAATAGATCGAAGAGCTATTATGATCTTAAGAGTCGAGCTTTTCGAGAGTAGTGAAAACCTTAGGAGAAGATTTGCGATTATCAACTCTTTCATATTGTTTCTCGAGAAGGCTTTTGGTTTAACTAACTCAAACATTGCGCGAGCTCTTTTTGAGTTAATCGATTGTTTTTCGAGTTCGACCAGTTGTTGATTAAATTCTTTAATCGAACTTGGTCACTTTAAGTCGGATTGTTTTTCCGACTCGAACTCGAAAAAGGATACGACCAAATGAATTTTAGTCGGTTTGTTTGACTGAATTCTCGCATAAGATTTTCGGCTGACCGTGAAATCTAGCAGAAAAGACTTTGCCAACTCTTCTGGAAAGTTGCTTCAAGTTAAACTGATTTCTTTTTGAAATTTCGAGTCAAACTTGGCATGATTTCGACTAAGTATTTGTTTTATTTAGGTCGAGCTAAATAAAATCTAGTCTTTGGTTCGAATGTTATTTCAACCAAACGTTCGAGCTTATCGTTGAGCTAAGCTGAACAAAGACTTAGTCAATATCTTTGAAGATATTTTAAGGTCAGGTTAGAATCTATTGAGAATCTAGCTCGATCTTGAAGATGTTCTCGAGTTTTAGCTCGAGAATCTGGCTGAGTGCTTGACTGCCATTCAAATCAGACTAAGTGAGACTTAGTTGATTTCTTAGGATCATATAAGATCAAGCAAGAATCTGATTTAGAATCGAGTTTGACAAGATGATATATGTCCGAGCGAACTTCGAATCGAGCTCAATGCTGCGATAGAGAAAGTTTTTCGCTGTACTGTTTTTGCCGCGTTCTATCTGTTCCAGATTTTGGCTCGACTTTGAATGTTCCACCTCTTGGAAGAGAGAAGATTTCTCAGCTAGTGTTTCTTGAACGATCTGCAAAGTCGGCTGCCGCTCGTTGAGCAAGCAATCCAATCTGAGCTAATGGAGTTGTGGAGATTGTCCATGTTGCGGTCGAATCTACTCTTCGTGATGAAGTAGTAGGTCAGGTTCTTCATGCTGCTATTGGATAATACCCAGTGACTCATTTGAGACGAACTATCTCGTTGAGATCGAATAGCGAACAATGAGGATGGAGCTCGAAATGAGCAAGAGATGATAATCGGACTCCGAATTTGTCGAGCTCCTTGAAAAAGCGAGTTAACTCGACGGCGAGTCCGTCATCCCTTTTAGTATAGATTGTTCGAAGGATGTGCCAGTTTTGGATAATCCTTGAACGTTCATGTTGCGCCAATGCGGGCCTGCTGCAAATCAATCTCCAGTTTTGGATATGACGCTCGAGAGGGAGCTGTATGCGGCAGCGATGGCGGCGGATGAGAAGGTATGGTTTTACCTTTTCTAAGTTTTTGCCGATGATTTGATATCTTCGGACTTAATATTTGCGATTTCTCTTTATCAAGCTTTGAAGGTGAACATGAAGCTCTCTGCTCGTTGTGAACAGAGGTTACATGAAGCGTTCTGGCAGGATGAGCTTGATAAGATGAAACAGTGGTAGATGAGCTCGATACTGAGCTCAAATATGCGAGAGATAGAGTAGCTCGTCAAAGCGACTTACTTAAATTTTTGCTAAGGATGAGCTCTTTTCTCGTTTAAGTTTCGAACAAGTTAGCTCGGCAAGGTTTTCATGCTTTGCTTTTGGATTTGGTGCCTTGGAAGGCTTTTATCCTTTTATGTTCAAACTTGTTTGCTCGGATGAGCTTGATATTTGATAATTTTTCTTAGACGTTTGATGTCTTAGAGTTTATCTTTGTTTTCCAGATCAATTGACTGTTAGCTCGATTGATTTCGATTATTAGTCGTTTTGGTTTGATTGGAGATTTGACCTAGCGTGTAGCTAACTGGTCGGACCGGACGAAGCTCAGTTGATCTCTTCTGAGAATCGTATAAAGTTGAGCTAGTTTCTTTTCGAATTCCAGCTCGAGCTTTTAACGTGTTGTTAGCTTCAACTTGGAAGGTTGCGTCGGGTTGAGCTAACCTTTGTCATGTTGAAAACTGATTTTAGATGATCGTCTGAATTCAGTAGGTGGTTCTACACAATCAAGCTTCATCTTTAAAGATTGCTTTAAGTCGAGGTGATTTCCTTTTCAGACTTTCAGTCGGATTCGACCGGTTTTGCCAATTGTGTGATTTTGTAGATTAATCTACATGATCAGCAGTTGGGCTTGATTAAGGCTGCTCGGGGTCGAGCTGATTTCCTTTAAGATTTCAAGTCGGATTCGACTGTTTTGCCAGTTGTGTGATTTAGTAGATTGATCTACATGATCAGCTCTTGGACTTAATTTTCAAGGCTGCTCAAAGTGAGCTAATCTCCTTTCAGATCTTCAGTCGGGTTCGACTGGTTTTGCCAATTGTGTGATCTCGTAGATTGATCTACATGATCAGCACTTGGTCTTAATCTTGAGGACTGCTCGGAATCGAGCTGATTACCTTTCAGATCTTCAGTCGGGTTCGACTGGCTTTTTGCTAGTATTCGATGTCCTTAGGAGTAATTCGAATGTTTAGCTGGTTTAGGTTGTTGGGCCCAAAGTTTTTTTTTTGTCCTAGACCGATGATAGGTTCTAGGTGATCTCTAGGATTAGATCGTTCTCTCTTCCTAGCTGCTGAAGTCGATCTTGACCTCCTCCGCGTATCTCGTCCATGTTCAAACTACCATTCTGGCTGTTTCCAAGGCTCATCGGTATAAGCAACATTATCACATCACACGCACAGTCCAGCTATTTCATGGTCTTATCGGTCTGCAATATCGTCACCCGACTCAAATAGACCAGCTATTTCATGGTCACGTTGGTCTAAGCGATATTACCACCTGACTTGTACGGCTCGGATATTACCGGAGCTCGTCGATCTGAGTAGTATTATCGCCTAACACTTACAGCCCGGTCTTGAAGACTTATTCCGTCGAGGTATTACTCGACCTCGTCTTTACAAGTAGCCCGGATGTAGTATATAATTAGATAAATATATTTGATGGGGTCAAGGTCAGTCTTACTGAGCCTGGATTGACTTTTCTTAGTCTTAGGATCTTGATGGTTGATGGTGGCTGCGCTCGTAGTTCGAGCTGCCTAAGTACCCTGAATAGGGATCAAGCCTAACGTAGTTCAGGTTCTAGACCGAGAATAGGTTCTAGATGATCTTTAGGATTAGAGGCATGCTCTTTTCATAGCCTCTGAGGTCGTTCTCGTCCTCCTCCCCAACTGTTTCCAGGGCTCATCGGTATAAGCAACATTATCGTCAGACACGTGAGACCAGATATTTCATGGTCTCGTTGGTCCGAGCGATATCATCACCCGACTCGTGAGATCCAGGTAATTCCGGAACTCATCGGTCTGAGCGATATTACCACCTAACTTGTACGGCCCGGACATTACAGGATTTCGTCGGTCTGAGAAATGACGACGAAAAAAGCTAAAGGGGTGTGAAGATGACGATAAATCTCAGGTTATCTGAGTGATCCGAAGGTAAGAGATTACGTCGAACTTCTGCCGGAAGTGATTTCCGGCTAGAAAGATCAGAGCTTTCCAGGATTATCTCAAAGATCAAGGATAAGATTGTAGAGAAAAGAGGATAGAATGTATTCTCAGCGTGATATATCCATATCTTTCATGTTTTTATCAAGGTTTTCACTATGTTTTTAATACAAATAATGTGGTTTTTAAGCCCAAGAGGTAGTTTTCTTGTATATTCTGGTTTTGAGCATCATTCAGGTCAAAATAGCAAAGAAGAGTCAAAATGGAGCAAAAGAGTCAAATCACCAAGTTCCCAAGTCTAGAGCACCAAATCTACATTTCTCGCTAAAGACCAAACCGGAGCATCCGAAGTACGACCGCATATTCATGCCTTCCCGACGTCCAAAAGTCATGATTCTTATATGGAAAGATAGATATTTGAGTCATGACCCGCGGCGAAGTGGAAAGAGGTCATTTGGATCACTCGTTGGACCGGAACTTATTTTCTACCAAGACATGTCCGACGAGCGCCTAAGTAGAGCCCATGGAGACTTTGATGGATCAAGAGGCCCGAGATACCGCGCCCAAGGCCTTGGCTCATCTTGACACTAGCATAACTCAATCCAGAAGCTTCCATTGGCCTGAACGCGGCCCATTCAAGAACTTGGAGAGCAAGCTCAAGCGGCTAAAGAGAAATGGAAACTTTCCTCTTCTGCGCGCGCTCAACTTTGCCGACCTAGACCCGCTCTCTACCTATATATACTTGCTTTTAGCCTCTTGTAATAAGAATCACCAGCCGCATAACAAGAAACACTTATTCAATAAAGTTCGGAGCCACTTAGGTGGTCTCCTTCTTCTTTCTTTTCTTCTTTTGCATTTGTATATAGCTTGCATGTTTCAATTTATATAGTCTAGAAGTAGAGATTTCTCCCTAAGGGTGAGGCGGTTTAGTCATATTCCGCCGCCTCTCTCTCTAAGGATTCATGAGACTTCATCTACTATCTAAGACTCATTGTTGAATTATGGATCCTTCCAATGAGGACGTGATATAATGGCCATCGAAAATCGATTGTTAAAAGGGGAAACCCTATGGTTCTCCATCTTTATTTATGCTTAATGCTTGTTGCTAGAGTAGCTAACTAGTGACTTGATTTTAGGTTGATATACTCTCCAAAAGCTTGTTATATCTCCGGATATAGTATTTGATGGGCAAATCGTTTTAGGCTACGAAAGTAGACCTAAAGAGTTTTGTGAACAATCATTACTTGGATGTAATGCATGTCTCACTCTACAATGACCAACGAAAGCTGAGCCCATTGGTTTAAGAGACATAGGGGATTGGAACCACGAAAGTGGAATAATCCTTCCTTAGTGTTTTGAGTTCAAAAGAATCGGATTTTAACAAACTTTTCAATCGACTTGGCTCATGTTTTCAAAAGAGTTTTCAATAGTTCAATAATGTTGCTTGTATAGAATTGCATTGTTATTTCTTTCATGTGTTCTAAACAAACACAAACCCTTGCATCTTTTGATTTAGCTTAGTCATTTGAAACTCTATGATTATGTAATGTGTGAAATCCAATCCCTTGTGGTTCGACCCCTAAATACTACAATTATATGTTGTGCACTTGCAACACTAGTTGTCTTAGGGAATTATTACTTGTACTCATCCCATAGATGCCGCATCACAGCGTAAAGAGTAGTTATCGAGAGGTCAAGAACATTCAATCTCTTAGAGATGTAGAAAGGAACATCATGCCTTGTGATCAAGAATCGTCCTCCTTTTATAACTCCGAAGTAGATCGCAACCTCCTCCGCATATCTCGTCCACATGCAACTACCGATCCCACTATTTCCAGAACGGTCGAAGCGAGATTCTCGTTTAACTCGTTCAAACTCAGCTTGCGGACTTGACTCCGTCGAGCTAGAGCTCGACTTTGCTTCACAAGTAGCTCGGACAGTAAACAGCTGGATTTGGACAAGAATACTTGGTGGGCTTGAGGTCATTTTACTGGGCATGAATGGACTTATCTTGTCTTTAAGGTTGAGGTGATGAGCCTTATGGGCTGGATTTCTGGAGGAAAATCCAGGTCCAACACATATATATCAAAATATACTGGATGCAGGACTTTTAACAATTTTAAAGATTTGCTTTATTTTAAAAAATTCAAACCATATTCTATGCAGAGAAACTAATTTTGTTTATTAGATATTAGAAAAGTACCACGCAACGCGGGGGTTTATGAAACACTCACATAACTAAATTAGAGTTTTTAGCTAATTTTAATATAGCTGAATTATTAGTTACTTTTCAAAGTGTATCTCTCATTGCAAAGCTGATAAAAGTCAGCATATTTATTACGATTTTGATATTAGAAAGTTGTGAGCTGTACTCTATAAAACCTCTCTTATGAGAACTTTTGGTATAGTTTGTTAAAGTCTTTGCAGATCTATGTTGAACCAGAACCACTAACATTATTCCGCTTTATTTTATTGTAGTTTGGTTTAAGGCATCTCAAGCTTCATGCTTCTTTGTTCTTTATAAATACTATGATTCGGCTCTAAACCTGCGTGTGTTACGAAATGGAAATGACGACTTGATGCTTAAATTGGGCTCTAATTTCGTTGGTTATATTAGAAATGGGCTTACATGGACTTTTTTGGGTGGTTTTATGCTGAAGTGGCAGTTTTCTAAAATGCATCTGATGTGGCGATTTGGAGAGCTTTCTCAGAAAAGTGATGTGGGTGGCCTAAGAGGCCCCAAATAGCTATTATCATTTAGTAATAAAGATGTGACAAATAAATCAGTTTTACGTTTGACAAAATGAGAACATGCTAAATGAGATAAACTTGTTAGGTCATCACTTTTCACTTACCTTGCCACAATCCCGAGTAACCGTTCTGTTAGATTCAAAAACCATCATAAGAAGAAACATATCATCGGGAAGGACATATTGCTGTTGGTAAACCTATTGGTATAAAACGCTTAGACCACTTATTCAGAATCAGATTCTAAAACCGTGAAACCACTTAAACCACCTGTTAGCATAGTTTTTCTTAAACCTAAAAGGAAATGTAGATAAAGGCTAATTTCCTTACAAAACTTGAATGGTTGCTGGCAGGGGGAATCTAGGATTACATTTTACCGCGGTCAATATATTTTTTTAATTACTTATTAATAAAATATATTATAAATAAAGCGGTAAAAACATTTAAATTTTTACAAGTTTATAATATCTCAAAATACTTGTAAATTTATTTAACCATATGAAAAAAATTAAACCAAATTTTTGAAAAAAAAAATAATACACATGAATTTCTCACGTAAAATTCAATGTAAATGAAAATTTTAACATAATAAAATGTAACTATATTGAATTTAACATTTAGTGAGAGATTATACAATAAATATAATATGTCAAATTAGTTATTTTTTTCCCTAAAAAATAAAGAAATAATGAAATTGTATTTAGAAACAATGAGCAAAAAAGGAAATAGGGTCAAACATAAAATTTTTAGGGGGTCACTCAATGAAATTTGTGGTAATTAAGGAAAATATTATTAATTTAGTGAGGGTCAGCTGACCCCTAATCTTGTTACTAGATCCGCCCCTCGTTGCCGGTTAAGAAAATAAAGCAGAGTATACATTGGAGTACCGCTGGTATGTAGACTTAGTTCTTTAATGGGAAACTTGGTCACAAGGTGGGTTTTAAGTTTGGAATTAAGTTTTGGGTGGGTGTAAGTTTTAAATTGCAAAATGGGTGGATCACTGTTTGGACCTTGATAATAGCCCTCCGGATTTCGACTTATTTACGGAAAATGCCACTCGAATTATTTAAATAAGATAATTCGAAATTGCAAAATATAAATCACGATTATGCCATTATACCTTTTTAAAAAACAAATAATTATCTTCTCTTTTTTCCTTCTCTTTCCTAAATTGTTTTATGAGATATTATTTTTATTGAAATTCTCACTTTTTTAATTATCACTTATACATTTATCTCTTATTCATTACAGTAATTGTTTCTACTATAATTAAGAAAATACTCATTTTACTTTATTTTAAATTACACCAAACAAATGTTTCATTCAATAACATTTATTTTCTAATGTCATTATACATTTTCTTTTAACAAAAATTTATCTCCTTTTTTCTCTTTACTCTTTCTTAAATTCTTATATGAGATATTTTTTGTTGAAATTTTCACCTCTTTAATTATCTCTTATTCATTTAATAATTTAATTGACTGAAAAAGTAGCAATTTAGCTAAATTAGTAATAGTTTCTATTGTAATTGATTTCAATACTCATTTCTACTATATTTTAAATTACATCAAACAAATTTTTCATTTATTAATATTTGTTTACTAATGTATTTTATGACTTTTTCCATGGATCAATATTTAACTAGGATTTCGCATTTAGTAATGATACATATACCATATAATAATATATAAATACACTATTATTTGATGAAATGATATATATATATATGCTTCGGTTAAAGATAGCTAAGAGATAAATATCATATACTGGTACAATATATATTGGTGCGTACTTTATATACTAGTGTGTATACTATTTTGTGTATGCCATATATTAGTGCGTATACTTTTCAAAAACATTTCTATGAAGTTAATTTTCAAAAGTATACTTTCTCAATAAGTAAAGGAACTTAAAACCATAAAATCAAAACTCTAAACCTTAAATATAAACCCTAAACCTTGAAATCTAAACACCATTGAAGGATTAGTGAATCCTAAACCCATATACTACGTAGACTAAATATTTAGGGTACACCATATAGCACTTACAATAAATATTTAGTGTACATTATGGATGTGTACACCATATAATATAACGTATAGGTACACCATTATTTATTGGAAATGATATATAAGATCTAGTGTTGAATATAACTAAGAGTGATATGATCATATATTTGTACACCATATACTGACGCATACACTATATACTGGTGTGTACACTATTTTCATGGGTTCACCAATCTTTGACTAAAGTCTTACGTTTAGGGTTTAAGGTTTACAACTTTTTCCATGGGTTCATCAATCCTTGATTAGGGTTTAATATTTACTAATTAGGGTTTAGGATTCTTCCCCAAGGGTTTACCAGTCCTTGACTAGGGTTTAGCAATTAGGGTTTAGGGTTTATGATGTTTTCGCATGGGTTCACCATCCTTGACTAGAGGTTACCATTTAGATTTTAAACTTTCTAATTTTCCCCAATATTACACCTATATTATTCCACATGGTTTAAGGTTTAGAGTTTCTCATTCTTCCCCAAAGGTTTACCAATCCTTGACTAGGGTTTAGCATTTAGGGTTTAAAGTTTAAGACTTTTTCCCATGGGTTCACCAATCAATGACTAGGGTTTACCATTTAGATTTTAACCTTTCTAATTTTCCCCAATATTACACCTATATTATTCCACATGGTTTAAGGTTTAGAGTTTCTCATTCTTCCCCAAAGGTTTACCAATCCTTGACTAGGGTTTAGCATTTAGGGTTTTTAAAGTTTAAGACTTTTTCCCATGGGTTCACCAATCATTGACTAGGGTTTACCATTTAGGATTTAGGGTTTATAATTTTTCCCCATGGACTTATTAATCCGCGACTAGGTTTACAGTTTTTACATGGTTCACACCCCTAACAAGAATTTGTTGTTTACAATATTTTGAATGGGTTCATCAAACCCCGACTAGGGTTTAATGTTTACAATTGTTTATCGTTAAATGTTTAAGGTTGACAATTGTTTTCATAGGTTCATCAATCCTTGACTAAGGTTTAATATCTACTATTTAGGGTTTATGATTCTTCCCGAAAGATGTACCAATCCTTGACTATAGTTTAGTAAATAGGGTTTAGAGTTTATGAGTTTTTCCCATGGGTTCACCATCCTTGACGAGGGATTACCATTTAGGTTTTAGCCTCTATATTTTTTCCCTATATTATTCCCCATGGTTTAAGGTTTAGGGTTTTGGGTTTAAGTTTTACAATTTTTTCCATGGGTTTATTAATCCTTAACTAGGATTTAGTATTTACCATTTAGGGGGTAAGATTCTTCCCCAAGGGCTTAGATTGGTTTAGTAATTAGGGTTTAGTGTTTATGACTTTTCCCCATGGGTTCACCGTCCTTGACTAGGGATTACCATTTATATTTTAAACTTTATAATTTTTCCCAATATTACACCTATATTGTTCCCTATGGATTAAGGTTTAGGGTTTATTACATTTACCCATGGGTTCACCGTCCTTGACTAGGGATTACAATTTAGGTTTTAAACTTTATAATTTTTGTTCCCTATGGTCTAGGGTTTATAATTCTTCCCTAAAGGTTTACCAATCCTTAACTATGGTTTAGCATTTAGAGTTCAGGGTTTATGACTTTTCCCATTGGTTCAGCAATCATTGACTAGGGTTTAGGATTTAAGTTTTAGAGTTTATAATTTTTCCCCATGGACTCACTAGTCTGCGACTAGGGTTAATTATTTTTACATGGTTCACCAATCCTTGACTAGAGTTTAGTGTTTATGGTTTAGGGTTTAATGTTTACTGTTTAAGGTTTACAAATTTTCCATGGGTTCATTAATCCTTAACTAGGATTTAGTATTTAATATTAAGGGTTTATAATTCTTCCCCAAGGGTTTACCAATCCTTGACTGGGGTTTAGTAATTAGGGTTTAGGGTTTATGACTTTTTCCCATAGGTTCACCATCCTTGTCTAGGGATTACCATTTAGGTTTTAAACTTTATAATTTTCTCAATATTATACCTATGTTGTTCTCAATGGTTTAGGGTTTAGTGTTTATGGTTCTTACCAATCCTTGATTATAGTTTAGCATTTAGGGCTTAAGATTTATGATTTGTTCCCATGGGTTCACCAATCATTGACTAGGGTTTACCATTAAAATCTTAGAGATTATAATTTTTCCCAATGAACTCACTAATCTGCGACTAGGTGGTTCGTATACCATATGTTCGTATACTAGGTGGTACATACACTATTTTGTGTACACCATATGTTGGCGTGTATACTATAAATATTATTAGATTTTTGTGTACATTCATTGTATTCTGGTGGTGGTTCGTATACCATATATTGGTACGTACACCGTTATTGGCATGTACACTATTTTGTGTACACCATATGTTGGGGTGTATACTATAAATATTATTAGATTTTCGTGTATGTATACTGTATTTTGGTGGTTTGTATACCATATATTAGTATATACACTGTTACTAGTGTGTACACCATATGTTAGCGCTTATATTATAAATATTATTAGATTTTTGTGTATGTACACTTTATTCTGGTGGTTCGTACACCATATATTGGTACTACACTGTTATTGGTGTGTACACTTTTGTATACACCGTATGTTGGCGTCTATACTGTATTTATTATTATATTTTTGTGTACACTGTATCATAGCGATTCGTACACCATATATTGGTACGCACACCGTTATTGATATGCACACTGTTTTTGTGTACACCTTATATTGGCGTGTACACTCTAATATTATTAGATTTTGGTGTGTGTTTATATTGTATTTATTTCGTTGGTACTGTGATAAACGAATATATTGGTTTACACCATAGATTGACCATACATTATATATTAGTTCGTATATTATTTTTGTATACACCATATGTTAGCGCGTACACTGTATTTCGACTTTTCTGATGTAAAATTTATATAAGTTGTTTTAATATTATCCAATTTGAAAAATTTAAAGTTCAATATGTATAGAAAAAATTCTGTATATTTTTTTAATACATATATTATTATATAATTTTGATTTAAATGATATATTTGAATCTCAAATTGAAAGGAGAAACATGTTAAAGAAAGTAAGAGAGAGAAAATAATTTTTATTTTTATTTCGTTTTTTTTCTGACATGTGTCCCATTTTTGAAACCTTGGTTCAAGCTTTTGGATTAATTTAGTAAAAGAAAATAATTTCTGTAAAAATACTTATCATGTTTGTCAAGAGTGGAGATAAGACGACACATCATAAATTCACAATAATATGCAGACAATAAAAATTCAGTGTGTAAATGAAAGACATGCCAACTATAAATTGATATTGATGCTAGAATATTCATGATGAGAAAATTAGGTTTTAATAAATAAAGGTTCAAAAAGTAGAGTAGTCATGAATGGGAATGCAAAATCAGATGAATGAAAAAATTAGATGTAAGACTCAACTGATTTGTTATTCGATAAAATAAGATTTTGTTTTGTAATGTTGCTAAATTTTGAGAGTTACAACTAGTAATGCTGAATGACAAAAACGATTATAGTAATTTGAAATTCGTAATCTTATAATAATAGATAAATTTATTTTATTACCAAGCAAATGGAGATAAACGCTAGTAAAATAAAAACTGGGGGTTCACAACATTGGAGGTATGGGAAGCTATCTTGGTATACCGGAAAGTTTAGGGGTGCAAAAACAAAAAAAATTTAGTTTTCTCATCGACAGACAACAGAAGAGAATTCATGGATGGACATCGAAAACTCTATCCAAAGGGGGCAAAGAAATCATGGTAAAGTCAGTGCTATCAGCAATGCCTACACATGTCATGTCTTGCTTTTGATTGCCCAAAGGGGTGACCAACAAACTTACAAGTGCGGTGGCTAATTTCTGGTGGAGTACAAACTCTCAGACACGCGGGAGGCATTGGCTGGCATGGAGAAAGCTGTGTAGGCATAAGTCCGACGGAAGTTTGGGGTTTAGGGTAATTGAGGATTTTAACACCACCCTACTCGCTAAACAATTATGGAGATTAATGGATAATCCGGAATCACTTTTTTCAAAAGTGTTTAAGGAGAGATACTATCAGAACTCTACTCCCCTAGACCCAATACGATCTTACTCTCCGTCCTATGGATGGCAGAGCATCATCTCGGCTCGATCTCTGATTCAAAAAAGGCTTATTAAAAGAGTTGGTTCAGGCTCTTCCATTTCAGTATGGTATGATCCCTGGATTTCTGACTCTCGCCCGAGGTCAGCTACTTGTAAGGGAATAAATTACTATCCCCACCTGATGGTGAGCCAGCTAATTAATTTCCAGTTATCAACGTGGAACATTCCACTATTACACCAATTATTTGAGAATGAGGAAGTAACTCGAATAACGGGGATTACTATTGCTACCGGGTATAAACCAGACACTTATGGTTGGTTCTATACAAAATCGGGGCGGTACACGGTTAAGTCGGGGTATAGCATTTTACAGGAATACCCAGAACAGGAGGTGCTCCCAATATTTGGACCAGATCTCCGGAGATTGCAAGCCCACTCATTGAAAGTCAAATGCACTACCAAGCTTCAACACTTTATTTGGCAAATTATCACCGGCTGTTTATCGGTTGGTGCATGGTTATGTAGTCGGGGAATGAGAGTGGATCCACAATGTGTGCGTTGTGGGATGGGTGATGAGACAATTAACCATATGTTATTTGAATGTCCACCAGCCCGCCAGGCTTGGGCTCTCTCACCAATCCCAACACCACCTCAATCTTTTCCTACGGGCGCCCTGTTCTCCAATATGGCTCACCTTTTCTGGAGTCTGCCGGACAATGAGGATATGCTGATCTATCCATGGTTACTTTGGTTTATTTGGAAAGCACGAAATTATAAAGTATTTTCAAATGATGATCATGATCCGCGGGATGTCTTGGAGTCCGCGATTACAGAGACCCGTGCATGGGCTTCTGCACAATCGAGGGACGAAATCAGGTTGCCGACAACGGTGATACACCTAGGGAACACACTTTCGGGTGAGTGGTGCCAGTTGGATGGGGCGTGGAAGGAAACTGAATGTCGAGCGGGACTTGGTTGGTATAACTATGATCCGGGCTCGGGCTCCACTTTGGTTGGGTCTTGTAATTTACGGCGGGGTCTCTCCCCCTTGCAAACAGAATTGGAGGCATTAGTTTGGGCTATGCAAAGTATGCTGGCTCACAATAAACAGCAAATGAATTTTCAAACAGACTGTGCTGAGTTGGTGAAGATGGTGGCAAACCCTAACGACTGGCCGGCGTTCGAGATTCTGCTTGAAGAGGTGGAGAAGTGCAAAAGGCAGTTCCAAGCATTCTCTCTATCCCATATCCCGAGGAAAAAGAACACGAAGGCAGACAAGCTAGCACGGAGTGCTCGAGATCAGCTTTATGATGTGTGCTATGTAAACTCAGTTCCACCGGTTACGCTTCCCGTGCCGAGATAGGAACTTAGGCTGTTGACAAAAAAAAAAAAAATATATATATATATATATAAGCAAGCAAAAGAGGCTGATTCAAAGATGTTACAAACTTAATATTGAATTGGTTCTCAAATGTAGATGGTCTTCTCTTCTGTTGGAAAAACGATTCTCTTTAAGATAAACTTAACCAATATTCGGTTTAAACAAACTAAAATGAAAAGAAATATTATGAGTCATAAGAGTCTTCTCGTTTCATGATTTATGTATGGCCCGAGATCTCATTCCACAAAAGACACAGGGTCTAAATGGTAACAGCTGAATGTTGCTGAATGCGGAATCTGGCTGAATAAAATGAAGTTTTTTTGCAGAATTTGGCTGATTAATTTGTAATATGAATGGTAACAGCTGAATGTTGCTGAATGCGGAATGCAGAATAAATAGTTGAAAAATTGTTTGTGTAACAAAATAATAAAATATTTACCTAGTTAAATAAAATAAATTATTCAAAATATATATAAAATTTAAGTTTTTGAATTCATAATAATTTATTAAACATCAAAGTTGAAAAAACTAATATTTAAACATACAAATAAATATAAAATTTTGATATTACCAATTCATTAATAATTTAAAGTAGTATAAAAATATATATTAGATCTTGTTATAACTGAATTTTGTTTTAAAACATGAACCCATATCCAAACAGAAAGTTGAATCATCTTATATTTCTTGTTTAGTTCTCTTTTGTATTATTTGCATATAGTCAAATTATACTAGTAAAGTAAAATCAATTATAAATCAATTTATGTTAAATCTATAAAAAAAGAGAGTTTAATCATAATATGATTCCTTTTAAAAATATGATATATTTATAAATTAACTGTATTTTCTTATAAGTGAAATCAGTTATAAAAAAAAACATATGTTAAAATAGGTGTATATATTACTAATAGAATTAGTAAATTTTACCCACGTCACTCTAATGTTACAAAGATTATTAAATAGTTTTTGAACTAATAATACTAGTTAAAAATTAAAAAGATAACGAATATTGAAGGGAAAAATAAAAGATTCTGCAAAGTTTGTCTTTTTCCCAAATTTTCAGCTGAATTCAGCTAGTAGCTAACTGGTGTATAATTCAATAAATTCAGCTGTATTCAGCCAGATTTTATAATTCCTCAGACACCAGTTACACTCACAGACTCATAAGTAGCCTTTTTCTACCAACCACTCACTTTAAAATGGACCTTTTTCTTTTCCCAATTATAAGTAAACAATTGGATCACCTTGTTTATTGATGTTAATAATAATTCTCTCGGCCAATTATGTTTCAACATTCTCAAAGCTCATTTTTAGTGACTTTCTATTAGAGTAATCAAGTATCAAAAATCCACTAAAGATTAACAGGATTTATCATTAATCTACCAAATCTCATTCACAACATAAAAGTAGTCATATTCACAATAAAACATATATAACGTTGTCGTTTTGACTGTTTAAGGTGACATATAAAAGGAAATATATTTTATTAAAAGTGAAGAAACCTAATTAAACGAGATGGTTTTGATTTCTCCGAGTGTTTTCGAAATAAAATATATTTCCTTTTATACCATCTCGTCATCAACATCTCCTCAGGCCCGCTTCGCAAACATCTCCTCACCTTGTTTCCATTATCATTTTGTCCTGATTTACGATTTGAGTTTGACTTTTCGCAAATTGGGTCGATTAAAAGCGATTTGAGAGCAAAAAAAAAACACAATGTCTTTACAGAACAATGTCATAAATTTATAATCGGATACTCAGCTATTATAATAAAATGCAAGCCTCAAGCTTTAACAGAAGTTACTTCCACGATGCTTTTATATATAAGCAATAAATCCAAAACAGAGAGTTTCAATAGATAGAAAACAAAAAAAAAAAAACATCAGAAAATCTTAAGTTCAAAGAGGAACAAAAGAGAGAGACCAAATCATTATCAATTTCACCATCACAATTCCGATTCTAGCTATCAAATCTATATGTCTAATGGCATGTTCTTGGTTGATTCCAGGAGCATAGAGGTAACCTCATGCAAAAACTCATGCTTGAGCACCACAAACTCAAACTCCTTCCCCTGGAACACTTTAACCTTATCTGCAACCTTCTTCTTCGTCTCCACAGGAACCAAACTCCACTTCTCCTTCACATAACTCTCATCAACACCAATACTAGCAATGGCTCCAACTAGAAAGGACTTCTCGAACCAGTCAGACTTCTTCACAGCAACACTATCATCATCTTCGACAGCTTTCTCTTTACCATTAGGCTTCACAGCGTCAAGCATCTTCGTCTTCTTCTGGCCACTCTTCTTTGATTTCTTCGTCTTTGATTTCACAGCGGATTCAAGAGCTAATCCATCAGATCCCCAAATGTATTTGCACAGCTTGTAACATTTCTGATCATGAGGCTTAGTGAAACAAGGATTATCCTTGTTCACATACTTCTTCCTCAAGCCCCTAAGCTTATCCATGAACTGACTCTTACTCACCTCCACGCTAATGGAGCCTTTGGTGAGATTGTAGTAATCAGTCGTGTCTTCGTATGGAGACTGGCCATTATCGGCTTGGAAATCGATCATCCCTTGTAAGATTGTGATCTCGTCGTCTTCAGTCCACATTCTCTGAAAAGCAGGCTTCTTCGCGTCTTCTCCGATCTTCTTCTCCTCGTCTCCGGAAGTGGCTTTCTTCCCTCGCTTCGATTTGGTTTCTCTCGAGGTCCCTTCCCTCGGACGCTTGGCTCCTGATTTCGCCTCCGGGAGAGATAGAGCGGCGGCTTCGGTTTCCTTCTTCTTGGGCTTCGCGGCGGAGGGAACGGTGGTTACGGCGAGGGATTTTACAGATGCTTGAGTCGGAGGAGGATTCGATTCGGAGTCGGAGTAGGTCTCGCTTTCCGATTCAGATTCGGAATCGAAAGATTCCTTTGCGGCGGCGGCGGAGACTGTGGGTTTTCCAGGGACAGCGATTGTGACGGCGGAGGAAGGAGGTTTGGCGGCGGGATCTTTGGTTTCTTCATTGGACGACGAAGAAGCTTCTTCAGATTCTGCGCCGGAAGTCTCCATTTCGTCGTCGTCGCTTGAGGACGCCGCCGTTGGTTGATCTTGCAGAGAATTACGTTTGTTCGTCATCGGAGAAATTGGGATCCGAAGTTTGTGTGAGACGGCGGCAACCAGGTTTTTGTAGGGTTCCGAAGGCTTAATTAAGTTGAAGAGTTTCCTATACTCGAGGCCTTTTTTCACGAAATGTTTTATTTAATTATTTTGTTTGAATTTTGCTTTGTTTTGAGAGTTAATTAAGTAGATGACAATATTGGGAAAATAACTTCACCGCATGCTATACACATTGAATAAAAAACTTTCCTTCGTCTTATATACTCTTATCTCCCAGAAATAAAGCGGGAAATTTCCCTCCAATATTCCGCACCTTAATTATCGTTTTGTACTTCTACCCAGCCATCCTCATAATTGGATCACATAGTATTTCTTTAATACTAATAAAACATGAAAATAATATAATTGGTAAGTCCATAATAACAGATGGTATAGTTAATAAATTCAAATAATGTGAAACATGCTCTTTTTGTAATTTGCAAAGGTCAAACAAAACAAAAACACGTTTGTGTAATTGCATGATGTAGAGTGTAAACACAATGCATTCAAATGTCCATATAGATTTTGACTTAGTTTCAAGAGAATCTTGTTACTATATTATACTCAAATTCATTTGTAGCCTTTACATTACAATCAGACACAGAAAGAAAATGGACAAGAACCTGAATCGATCAATATCAATTAATAGAGGAAAAATCAAATCAATTTAAATAATTGATTATTCGATGAACATTAAAATATAGAACTCATGGAAAATTTTGCAATACTTCCACTACAGATTCTGTTTTATGGTTAATTGCAACACTTTTTTATTACAAAACTCAATTAAAAAAGAATGACTACTTTCTTAAGAACTAACACATTCTTAATCAAGAACTAAACATGCAAAATAAGTTGGACAAGGAGCCGCAAATCTGAAGAGGAAGCCGCATATCTGAAGCGCTGCCGCCGGAGATCCGTCCTCGAGGGCTCCAAGAGACCAAGACGCACACCCGTAGATCTAATCGGAACCACACCGCCACGCGGAAGACCTTTGCCGAGCAAACGAAAGGAGGAGAGAACACCGGAAACCTCACCGGAGGAGAGCACGAAGATTAAGGTATAGATTAGGTCAGCATGACGTTGAGATCGAGTAATACACCCTAATGATGTTGACATGTGTTTTTTTCTGCCAAGACATTTGATACAGACATTCGATTTTTATGAAATTCATCATCCATTTTCGTAATCAGTCCCCACTCATAGTCCTTGTGGACATCACTTTTAATATTAAAGTCTAAATTTAGAACCAAAAGAAAGACGTATTTTTCTATAAATAAAGAAATAAATCGCATATTTGTTGTGGCTGGACTGAAGTCAGTGTTGCTCGTATTCTACGGATTTAGATTACAAGCCAAAGCAACATTTCAAGATTTTGCTAAGTAAAGACATAGGCATAGAGATGTATATATGAGCTACCTTATTTCTCTCTTAGAAAAGCGTCTATAAGACTATAACCAATGGGAATATGGGATTGAACGTAAAACTTGAATATTCTCGTCTAAGAGATGATGTGTTTATCTTTAATATTAAAACTAAAACATAAATGTGCTTTGTTAGCGTAAAAGTTTCGTCATCTTATTTGTATCCTTGTTTAATTCGTCAATAAATTTATAAAAAAAAATAATTATGATCCTTTATTAAACCAAAAGAGTATTATTTTTATTTTTAAGTGATAGTAGACCTGAACACCTGGACGTATTTAACCCAAAGATACAAAGCAGAACCAAAGACACACAATTGTCTGTACAAAATAAATTATTTGATTTTCTCTAAAAATGTCTCAAGTAAAACAGTCTTTTAAATCTCCCTTAGAAAAGAGAAAAAAGATGGGTATATACTTGAAAATGAATTTAAAACAGCCCAAAAATGGAAGAACTTTGAGGAATAACATCATTTAGCTGCAAATCCCAACTTCTAAAGTCATCAACATCCCATATGCTCATCATACTGTTCTCTATAATGTTGTCCACACCATCATGACTATTATTTTTATTATTTCCATAGTTGGACCAATCGAAATCCGGAAACTGCAAATCCTTCAAGAAACTCGAATCATTAGAAGAATTCGAAGAAGTGGACGTGGATGATGACAATGAAGGTATTGGAGAATCGTTGCAGATAAGATTTAAAAATTCTGGATCAATTAGAGGGACTTCTTCATCGCCATACTCAGCCATGAAATGATCATCATTCAAACACTCCTTGTTCTTGATGTTGCTGTCTTTGGTAAGACAATTACTTGTTGGTTCCTCTAAAGACTGCTCGCTTGGATCTTGCAAAGGCATTTGATTTATCTGCAGCTTCTTTATTGGTTCTTTTTCTTCATGTTCAATGATGGAGAGTGGTTTATGAGTGAGAGGATCGATCCCCATTTTCCTTAACTTCTTCTTGATGTGAGTGTTCCAATGGTTCTTGATTTCGTTGTCTGTTCTTCCTGGTAAATGAGAAGCTATCTTTGACCACCTTCACATACCCAAAAAAAAAGAATCTCAGAAATAAAGCATGCTGAAACAAAGTTTTTTATTTCTTTTTGATTTCGCCACTAGTCCGAGACTCAAAACATAGAATTCAAGTGAAAAAAAAAGTGTTGAGTTTTAAAGGTAACCTGTTGCCAAGCTGAGAGTGGAGGTCAACGACCATCTTCTCCTCAAAATCAGAGAGAAGACCACGCTTAAGGTCTGGCCGGAGATAATTTGTCCAACGAAGCCTGCAACTTTTGCCACACCTAAGAAGACCAGCAAGCTTAGGAACAGCTCTCCAACAACATTGACCATTGGTGAGGATGAAGTTTATGAGCTTCCTGTCTTCTTCTGCAGTCCATGGTCCTTTCTTCAACCCTACTTTGTCACAGCATGGTTGTCTCCCCATATCTCTCCCCCTCACTCTTTAAGACTCTCTATTGACCACTGAACAAAACAGAGCATATACTCTGTTTTCTCTCCCTCTCTCTATCTCTATGCCTATGTCTCTCTTATGACAGAGAAAATGTTATTGCAAGTTGAAGACAAAGAGTTGGGTAAGCTTGGCAACCACCTATATATATGCGTACAGATATATGTATGTGTGTGTATCTATATGATACACAAATTACACGTTTGAATGATTTGAATATCCAAGGCGAGTATATATACTGATTTTGACAATATATGGCTAAACAACATTGTTTGAATGGTTTTCTTGAATTAAATC
Source organism: Microthlaspi erraticum (assembly GCA_902728155.2). Classification (NCBI taxonomy): domain Eukaryota; kingdom Viridiplantae; phylum Streptophyta; class Magnoliopsida; order Brassicales; family Brassicaceae; genus Microthlaspi; species Microthlaspi erraticum. Next base: position 5,701 of record CACVBM020001144.1, on the reverse strand, counting down.
TCAAAACCATTCAAACATATATATATATATATATTTTTTTTCGCAAACTAGTGTAGTTTTGTTTGAGAGTAAATGGAAATTAAGCTATTTGTTTACAAAAGACTTATATTAACGCCGATTTACTATATATAATATATACTCCTTTATTAGAAACAAGAAAAAGAGATTCAAAAGAATTTATAGGGAAGCACATGATAAAATGATGTCATTTATACGTGAGCTAAAATAATCTGCGAGATTACAATCTTTTTCCCCATAAGCAAAAGTTATACAGTACGGTATGCCAAAGTGGTTCATGACTTCATGGTGTGGTTCTAATAAAGTAGGTCATGCTGGTCAACTGGATAAACGACACGTGGATGAATAGAAGAGAGGAGTTGGACGCGGGAACGTTTTGGTCGGAAAGCGCCACCTCATCAGCTTTTCTTTGCTTCCGTTTAAAGCTTGAAATTCTCTCGTGCGTCCCCCAAATCGGAAAATGTTATTTATTTATAATTCCATTACACAAAAAAAACAAGGATGGATAAATTTGAAATTTTGCTTTTCAGGTACTTTATGAATTTGGAGTTACCAAAAAAAAACGTAACAACTCTAAGCACACTGTTGCTGTCTAAATTTCAGCACAAAATAAGAGGCACACTAAGGAAGAAGAGAGAGATGAGTGAAAGCCTAAGGAAGAAAAAGGAAGATTGTAAGCACTCAAACAAAGAATGAGTGTTTGGACTGAAATGATCAAATCCATAGAATTAAAGACGTTTTAGTTACGCCGATTCAGATATTGCTTGGAGGTTGATTCTGATGATCGATGTTCATCCTGCCGCGTTAACGGCGAATGCTCATGCCTGAAACCGCCAGGTTCCATTCAATTCAATTATCTTCTCTCTTTTTTTATTTTTAGTTTAAATAATAAATAGCTTTGTAAAATAAAATAAAATACATCTGTGCGACGTGCGACCTGCTACTCAACAAGCTCACCTGCAAAAAAGGAAGGGTGAGTAAAGGAGATTACTCAGTCTATGAGCTTATGAATTCATCGCATACAACTTAACCACATGACAACGCAAATTTAGATTTAAAACACATATCAATCATCACGTCCTATGAACGCACACTCATCACACAAGAGTTTCCTATCGTTTCGGTGCATCCACGCCATCTTACATGTCCACCTAGCGGTCCTTGTCCACATTTATCATTTCGGTATCCATGCCATCTTACGTGTCCACCTAGCGATCGTGGCGCTAGTTCCTAGGCCTCACCACACCCAACACACCACCCGTCTAGTGAGATCTTGTCTCCACTAACGGTTCGGTCTTTAACCGTTCTATACGCTATGTGCGTATAGCACCATACTTAACCATAACTCATTATCATCACATCACCACATACTTTCACATCATAACATATTTCATTTCTTCAATCAACATACATCATGTTCTTCATCTAGCACCCTAGTCCATATATATATAGATATACACTCAACACTCAAATACGTGTCATACTTTATATCTTATTATATAAAGTTGGATGTGCGCGACGTGGTTACAACATGTAGGATTTTTATAAAATATAGGATTGCGACATATGTCACTTTTAATATTACGTCCGTTAAGATCGTAACACATGTCTTGAGAAAAAGGAAAAAAAAAATAAGGGAAAATTTTAATCTTTTATAATAAAAACGAAAATTTATATAATAAATTAAAAATAATATAAGAAAAAATACCTATTAGTACATAGAATAGGTATGTAAACTAAATATCCTAAAACTATATGGACTAGGTTATATAAATCCCTATTTAAAACAATCCTTTTAGTACATGGAATAGGTATGTAAACTAAAAATCATAAAACGGAATGAAATTGATTATATAAACCCCTATAAAAAGAGAGCTACTGTATATTTTTTATTATCATTCACAAAATCATCAAAGCAAATTCAGCAAATCTCTTTGATTCTTTTTCTCTAATTTTAAAATCATGTCTTTGAAAGTTCAAGAGAACATGGAGATTATTTGACTCTAGGTCAATTGGATCGAAATCAAAATTATCGTTGTACTATTCTTATGGGAATTGAGCTTCTATTACTTGATGAAAAATGTTAGTAACATCTTATTATATTGATATAGATAATCTTATTATAACATTGATTAACATTAAAGTTTTACTTTTGTTTGAATCAGGAAAACACAATTCAAGTTTTTGTGCATCATTCATTACTTCAAATTTTTTGAGATCAGATGACGGGAGGAAACATCATCGAAATTTGTAATTTTATGGCTCCGGAAACGGTTAATCATATGTTATTTGAATGTCCACCAGCGTTACATGTGTGGGCTTTATCCCCAATTCCTACAACATTTGACCATTTCCCAACAGGAGGTTTGTTCACAAACATTGCTCACCTGTTTTGGAACCTACCAAATGATGAAAGAATGGGTATGTATCCCTGGTTGATTTGGTTTATCTGGAAATCCCAAAACGATAACGTTTTCTCCAATGATGACTCAGATCCTAATGATATCATAAATCATGCGGCAAGTGAGGCGGTAGCAGGGAGAACGGCACAAGAAAAACAAGAGGTAACTGATGTACTTGCATTTTACATAGTTTTAGTACATCTTTTATGCATCTTTTGCATAGTTTTAGCATCCATTTGCATCATATCTTGTTCCTTTTCTCTTCTTATGCATTCATGTTAGTTTTAGGTTGCATTTGCATACATATGCATGTTTGGTCCTTTGAAATAGGTCTTTTGGAGCATTCTGGAGCATATGGGACGTGAGGAGCATGGAGGGACTTGGCACATGGACGCAGCTCAACTGGATACGCAAAGGAAGAAGGGAGAAGCCATCTTGAAGACCAGCTCGACCATCTACTCGACCAACCGGTCGAGTTCCTCAACTCGACCGGCCAAGCTTCAACTCGATCGAGCTGAGAAGTCAACAGTCAAACCCGAAAAATGTTGCTTCCCCCTTGACTTTCCTTTGACCCTAAACCTAATCCTCTTGTATTTAAAGGCTAAGCCACGAAAAAACCACCAAGCTTTAGATTACTTTTGTTTTAGTTTCTTTTAATTTATTGTCTTTTACTTTTTAGAGCTCTAATCCCATCTTTGTGTTCTTGAAGCTCTTGCTTCTTGAATCCTAGATCCTGGATAATCTCTTTGTATTTGCACTTGCTTATTTCAATAAAAGTTGTTTAATTTCATCTCCTCTTTCTTATGATGTCTCTTTTATTGCATTTGCTTGTGTTTACATTCATGTGTAGTGAGTAGTTACCCATTAGGGTTTGAGATGGGATAGATTAGAGGTTTCATATGCTTAATCCTTCTAGCTTATGGTCTTAATCTAGATTCTCTCTCTTTTGGATAGATCTTAAGGCTACATGACCACTACCCCTGGCTTGTAAGTCCTTAGGCGATTCTCCACATGGAAGTGATGGAAATTCGCTGGAAAAGATCCACTAAGAGCTCCAATATCTCTTGCTCTAGAAATAGAGGTCTAAGGGGTTGGATGGATTAGTTTGGGCAATGATCCTATGGCCTCCAAGGTTTGATTCTCACTGGCTAACCCCCTGTTTCTGAGATCATTCCTTGGTTGATAGCCTCACCTTGGGAAAGGGTTGGCTAGGCATTGAGAAGCCCAATATCAAGAGAAGCCTTGATACAAGGAGTTTTAAGAGCTAGATGATTAAGTGTAGATTCCTGATTGCAAAACCCTGTCTTGAACCCTAATTCTCTTTAGCTTGTTAAAGTCGCTCCTTTAGCTTTTTACTCAACTCGACCCTAAACTCGAGTCCTTGGTCGAGCTGTTGCTTTACTGCTTTATTTACTTTTATTGCATTTGCATTTCTGTTTCATTTAGGTTGTTAGTGTTACCAATCTTACTGCTTGCTTGACTTCCTGGTTGTTTCATATTCTCATAGAGTGACAATTTCCCATTTTGGATTGATAACCCTTTATGCTATAACAACTATCATGGTTAAAGGGAATTGTTGACTGTGTTTGTGTTTGCATCTTACCACCTCATCATATACCACTGTTGCATTCCACCACATCTCATTTCATATCTTTCACATCCACACACAAATCCTATCATCAATTTGGCGCCGTTGCCGATTTGGGATATTTTTGTTGCATTTGAGTTTCAAACACACTTGGACGATCAAGCTATACCACCCCTGTTCTATTGTACTGCTGGGTTTTTGTCTCTTTTTGCAGGTGTATGCGAACTCGATCGAGTCGGTCTACAGAGACTTGGTCGAGCTAGACTTTACAACGGGTAGAAAGAGGGTTCAGAGGTCACAGAGGGTACAAGAGGAACCTGAGGTGCTTGTTGCTGATACAATGGATGTACCAGAGGGGAATGGAAACCCTTTGGGCAATGGACTCGGTCGAGCTAGGCAAACTCGACCGATTGGTCAAGGAGATGCTCCAAACCGCCACCAACAGAGACAAGGGATTGTTCCACCACCAGTGCAGAACCACAACTTTGAGATCAAGCTGGGAATGATCAACCTTGTCCAGAACAAGATGTTCCATGGATTGCCAAGTGAAGACCCCATTGACCACCTTGATGAGTTTGATAGGCTTTGTGATTTGACAAAGATCAATGGTGTCTCTGAAGATGCCATCAAGCTGAGACTCTTTCCTATGTCTCTAGCTGACAAAGCTCACCAATGGGAGAAGAGCTTGCCCCATGGCACAATCACCACTTGGGATGAATGCAAGAAGGCCTTTCTTGCTAAGTTTTTCTCCACCGGTCGCACAGCCAAGCTTAGAGGAGAGATATCCAGCTTCATCCAGCGAAACAATGAGACATTCGCAGAGGCTTGGGAGAGGTTCAAAGGCTACACAAGTCAGTGCCCACACCATGGATTCAACAATGAATCACTACTCTCCACTCTTTATAGAGGATGCTTGCCTAGGTATAGGGAGATGCTAGACACAGCTAGCAATGGGAACTTCCTCAACCAGGATGTAGATGATGGCTGGCAACTTGTGGAGAACATAGCTAACTCAAATGGAAGCTATGGAGAAGAGTATGATCGCACCAACCGGAGCTCGACCCACCACTCGATCGAGTCAGACGAAAAGTTGAGAAAAGATGTTAAGGCATTGAATGAGAAGTTGGATAAGCTGATCTAGCTCAGTCCACAATGAAGAAAGTCAACTTTGTGTCTGCTGAGGAGATGGAACCAGTCCAAGAAGGGGAGGATACACAATTTGCTGAGGTGTGCTACATGAGCAATGGGCAAGGAGGTTACAACAAAGGATACTATAATTACAAGTCCAACCCTGCCATGTCATACCGCAACACTGATGTTGCTAACCCTCAGGACCAAGTCTATCCTCAACAACAAGCAGCTCGATCGAGTCAGTGCCACAACATGGGTATGGTCAAAAGAACAATTACCAAGGACCACAAGGCACTTTCCCTGGACAACAAATGAATATCCCACCAGGCTTTCCCCACCAACCACCCCAGCCTGCACCTTCGCAAGAGAATGAGCTCAAGGCAATGCTAAAGCAACTACTTCAAGGGCAAGCTGATGGGGTAGTGGACACAAGCAAGAAGCTAGCTGAAATAAACTCCAAGATCGAGAATCTCAACACAAGGGTTTACTCTCTGGAGAATCATGCTTCTTCTGTTGCTGCTGCTACAAAGCAAGGACAACTACCTGGTAAAGCTATTCAGAA
>CACVBM020001143.1:16273-131901 GCA_902728155.2 Microthlaspi erraticum | reverse complement strand
CTTTTAATGATAAGCGTGATTATTCAGTCCCCAATCGAATATTTGATCAAAACCATTTACAGTATGCCACATTTGAAGCCTTATAGGAATTCATAAGCGATTTACACACTGTTTGGGGATTGACCAAGTGAGAATCTCTGTAAATTATGTTTCTCCATGTGAGACCAAATTCAAACGAAAACACGTTCATGTATGGGAAGATCATCACTTGGTTGATGAAGCTAACCAAGACTTGCCTTTGTATATATCAACCAAAAGATGATATAATATCTAAGACTATACGGTAAGTTAATTCTCTATAAAGGTGGTGTACCTCTGAATCAACAATGAATAAGCACTAGGTATTATCAGTTAAAAATCTGGCGCTAAGAGTAAAACAAACCATATTTAACAATATGAAAATGCCTTAGAGAAGAACAAGATCCCATTACGCCACACGCTACTCTGCTTCTGCTTCATAGTCATATTCTTCATCATAATAAGGATCTTCAAGTCTTTCTTTTTTGTACTTGGCTTCTTCTTCTTCTTCTTCAAGTCTTCTGGCCTCTCTAAAACCTTGTAGCCTTACTAGAATGGCAGCAGCATCCTCCTTGCGAGCACGAGATTCATTGCCAGCCTCAACTCCTCCAGGGTAATAATCCAACTCCTGCTTGACAAGCAAAAGAGAAAATTAACAAGTGAGAATGGGAAAGAATCAAATATGTAGTTAGACAATGACAAGGTTTCTTTTGGGGATAGATGCTTACTTCAAGTGCATGTTCTTTACTGAGGATATGCTTGGTGAAACTTTCAAAGCCTAAGAGACCAAGACAGCATCCTGAGCAATAAAATGTAGTTTTACCCGTTGTTCCACTGCACTCCTTCTTGGCCTCTGTTGGAGAAAAAAAACAAAACAAAAAAGAGCTTAATTTGGTGTGTGTTTGAGAGAGAGCGAGAGAGAGAGAGAGAGGAACACACCTGCACGTAAGCTCGCGAGTAAGCTTTCCCAGAGGAAGCACCCTGCACGCCTAGCGAAGACGGTGGGCTCTAGTTGACGATCATATGGAACTTTTGAGCCAAGAACATAGTATTTCTCCGATAGATCGGCAATAAACTGACCGAAGATCCTCTGAAGGGATATGAGCATGACATTAGCCGGAGGCGAATTATCCGACTTCCACATGTACACACTAGTCATAATAGATTTGTTATCTGTTCCAGAAAAAACAATACTTAAGACTCTGTAAAAACACACCAAAAGCAAGGAAAAAAGGTAAAGAGAGTTGAATCTAAAACACTTACACATGGTGGGGTCGTGGGGACGTGATGAAGGTTGATCCCAGTGGAAGAGAGGGCTCGAAGGACGTCAATAGGGACTTGTGATAGTATGCCAATGGCGGTGATGGTGAGATTACCGTTGTAACCTAAACTCTTCAATGCCCGTCTTATAAACGGACCCACACGACGAGCATCAACGTCGGAGGGAACAGGACACCTGCTTAGGTCCCACAAGACCCATGTTGCAAATTTGCAATATCAGCTTGCCTCTTCGTCGCCGCCTTAAGGTCCATCATCGTTCACCCTAATGAACGTAAACTAACGTAGGGTTTTATCAGAAGTAAAACATGTTACACATGTACGTAGAATAATATAACAACTCATTCGCATGATGAAGAAATATAAGGAACTAAACCGATTGGCACAAGGCTGAAAGCTGAAAGCTGAAAGGTGTTATTTGGGTTATTTGGTGTTAGGAAAGAGATCCTTATCATTAAAGCTTAAATATCTGATACACCAACAAATTAAAAAAAAATTTGCTCTGTTCTAATTTATACATTAGGAAAGTGTCTAATTGCTCCATTACACTGATATTATCTTATTTGTCCATACATTAAACCCGGTTTAGTTCTGGTTTTGATAAAAAATTTGATCCGTCGGTCGAAGCAACTTTGGTGGGCCATTTTAATTACCGAATCTCGTAAAAACCCATATGGCATCTTCGTCATCAATCAAATCACGCCACGTGGCTGTAATCGGAGCTGGAGCCGCCGGACTAGTGGCGGCGAGAGAGCTTCGACGAGAAGGTCACTCCGTCGTCGTTTTCGAGAGGCAGAAACAGGTCGGAGGAACCTGGATCTACACCGATCACGTCGAGTCCGATCAGTTAAGCGTCGACCCGACCCGAATCGTCGTTCACTCGAGCGTGTATGGCTCTCTCCGAACTAACCTTCCTCGAGAATGTATGGGATTCAGAGACTTCCCATTCGCGATCCGATCCGAATCAATTGATCCGAGAAGGTTTCCGAGTCACCCTGAAGTTCTAGCGTATCTGCAGGATTTCGCTAAGGAGTTTGGCATCGAGAAGCTGATCCGGTTCGAGACGACGGTCGTGCGCGTTTCTCCGGCGGCGGAAAGCGACGGCGGAGAAGGAATCGGAAAATGGAGAATCGAATCTACAGAGAAGGAGAAGAAAATTCATCGCGATGAGATTTACGATGCAGTTGTTGTTTGTAATGGACATTACATTGAACCTCGTCTCGCTGAAATTCCTGGTAAATTCTCAACATCTCGATTCTCCATAGTAAAGCTTGCTCCATCGAAAAACTTAGGATCGGATTTGAAAAATAGAAACTTCATAAAAACATTGAATCATTTTAGGGATAAGTTGTTGGCCAGGGAAGGAGATGCATAGCCATAACTATCGTCTTCCTTCACCATTCAAAGATCAGGTACTCAATTTTATTTTCAAAATTTCAGATATAATGATTCATTTTCATGGTGGAGAAGAGAATTGTGATACATTTTGAATCATAGGTTGTTGTGGTTATTGGAAGCTCTGCGAGTGCTGTTGACATAAGCAGAGACATTTCCGGGTTTGCCAAAGAGGTTCATGTGGCTTCTTGGTCAAATCCAGCTGATACTTTTATCAAGCAGAACGGTTACACTAACATATGGATGCATTCAATGGTGAGTTTCGCTACTACTTACCGTTGGTTCGATCGAGAGATGAACAACAGTTCTTGAAACGTTTTCTTGAATCTTTATGCAGATTGAGCGTGTCCATGAGGATGGTTCTGCGGTTTTTCAGAACGGGAAAACGGTTTTGGGTGATGTTATAATGCATTGCACTGGTTATAAGTATCATTTTCCGTTTCTTGAAACCAATGGAGAAGTTACTGTTGATGATAACTGTGTTGGACCATTGTACAAACATGTCTTTCCTCCAGCATTAGCACCGTCGCTCTCCTTCGTCGGGATACCATATAGGGTACAAAAGCTCTATATCATTCCTCTCAAGTTTTTTTTTCTTATCAAATTTGGATCTTTCAGGTTTTACCATTTCCTATGTTTGAGCTGCAAAGCAAGTGGATCTCGGGTATTTTGTCGGGTCGGGAAACCAAAACCATGAAGGCCACATTTGAAGGCTTGGGGATTCCTAAGCGATTTACGCACTGTTTGGGGATTGACCAAGTAAGAAGAGTCTCTGTAACTTATGTTTCTCCTTGTGCGACCAAATCCAAACGAAAACATGTTAAATGTTGTTTACTTTTGTGTTGTTTGTTTGACAGTTTGAGTACTATGATTGGTTGGGTTCACAAATTGGGTGCTCAGGAACAGAGGAGTGGAGGAAAGAGATGAGTTTGCCTATTTTCTTGAGGAAGATGAAACATCCGGAGAGTTATAGAGACGAATGGGAAGATCATCACTTGGTTGATCAAGCTTACCAAGATTTCTCTTTGTACATATCAACCAAAAGATGAGATTTTGTAAAATCAAATTATATCTTTGCTTTGTATCAGAATGCCTCTATTGATCAATGTACAAACTATATTCATAAGATTGCAAATGTTCAAATGCTTTGGAATTGAACACAGCTTCCATTAGACCATATGATAAACTAACCCTTTACTGATGAATGTAAGAAGAGTGAGTTTTCTTCAAACAGAGAAAAGGTAATGGACTCCAGTAGATGTTCTTCAGCTCCGGTACACCAGATAAGCCTAAAAACTTTACTTATACAAGCTTTCTCTTTGCTTATTATGTCTTCTAGTTGTGAAACTTGGATTAAACATCAGAGCACAATGATCACATGATATCGATAAAGAGATACAACTTCCCATATTTTAGATAAACAAGTGACATCCAGAGAGCAATCTGGTTTGATTAAAACCGAAGATATTATACAACTGATCAAATATTACACAGGGGAAAGTATTCCAATCAACTTCAAACGTACCCATTGTATAAATATTGCTGCAAATAAGAAAAGAAAAAAAAAAAACATAGAGAGAGAACCAAGTGGTGGTAGTCTAGTGATTCCCACTTGAGGCTGAGTTGCGAGTCTAGGCCAAACATAAAAGCAATTCTCATTTGACCACACGGATATGTGTCATTGCTTTTGGCCCATTTGAATTCCATAGAGAGAGTTCAATTTCCAACGAGCTGCATCAGAATATACCCGTTATACCTTGTGGCTGCCTTCCATACTCCCACTGTAAACATAAAAAAAAATAAAAAATTCATAAACCCGAAGAGAAAATCATATGAAAACAAAAAAAGAGAATACGAGATAATATACCAGTTTGCATGAAGATAAGAAGCGAGTTTTGGTAGCTTCGTCCTCCCATTCTACACCTTCAATCCAACTTTTCTCATTGCATTTTAAGATGAGTCCGTTTTCACCATGCATGCCACTTTGAGAATGGAGTGGAAGTTTTTTCAGATTTGGACAATCTCCTACATCTAATACCTTTAGACATGGAAAGCGTAGAGGACACCAGTAGATATTCTTTAGCTCTGGTAGACGCTCCAACTGAAGAGAAACCAGATTTGCAAAAGGAACAATCCCTGATTCTCCACCCTCACAAGCTTTCTCTTTATTTATTATATCTTCTAGTTGATTTGCTTTGCCAACATGAAGTTTTTTAAGATTTGAAGCAAACATCAGAAACGTCAGCTCCATCAGGCATCTGCAACCAAGTATAAACACTTGGGAGAGGCTCAAGAAACATGGCTCTCTCGGATTGTCTATAGGAGAAAGAGAAACCGTCTTGCTTTTGTTGCATATACTTCCCATCGTTATCTCAGAGATAGTGCAGTCCATAATGTTGAAATGACGGAGCTTGTTCATAGTTACTGGAAAAGCTATTCTAGTTGATTCCAAAATACAGATACTCAGAAATCGTGTACAGCTCATCAACCTATGAGAGCTTAAAAATAGCTCTAAATGTGGAGTTAGACCATCGAACCCTACAGTTAAAATTTCTAAATGCTCCAAGGTTTCTAATTCCTCCACTATGCCATGTTCCAATGAAAAACCACTGAAAGCTAAATTCAATATCATCAAATTACGCAGAGTTGATATCCCTGCAATACTCGACAGATTACTTGTACTCAAAAGATCCAAGTGAATGAGTTTTTTCAACTCTTGTAAACCCATAGGGAGATGACGTATACCAGTACGTGACAAGTTGAGATATTGCAAGGAAACTAGTTCTGATATTCCATCTGGCACACTGGTGAGATGTTTATTTTGTGATAGATCCAACACAACTAGCTTCGGCATGGACTTGAAGAATTCACTCGAGATATTTTCCAAAAAAATGTTGTTTTGCAAGAGCAAAGTTGTGAGTTCGGGACATTCAGGACTGCCATCGAGTTTGCGAATCTTATTCTTCATCAGTGACATCTTTCTCACAACATTCCAATTTTTAACCTTTGGAATTTCACTTAACCCAACACTTGCATGCACAATGAAAGCCTCCTTTTCTCTTCCCAGTTCAGATGCAATCCACGAGGCCATTTCGCGAACAACATCATGCATATGCACTTGTTCTGTTCCAACTTCTTCCATCAACAAGGATGCACGGACAAGATCACCAATTATCTCATACCCCTTGTTCTCAGCCCTCTCTATACCCTCACTTCCATCTATAATACCTTCGCCTATCAAGTAGTCTATCAATTCTTCTTTATCAATATTATAATCTTCTGGAAACAAAGCGCAATACAACAAACATGATTTAACATCCTCACCCTTAAGGTCATCGTAGCTATACTTCAAAAGGAGAAGGATCTTATCTTCCATACCAGAAAACTCTATAGCGTACGAAGTCAAAACATCTATCGCGTGACGCCATTCTTGTATCGTCCTCTTGCATGACATGGTCTCCCCTATGACATCGAGTGCCAATGGTAGGCCACAACATTTTTTAGCAACTATTCTTGCAAGTTCAGGGATCTCCGGATGGCTTCCTAATGTTCTTTGTCCAACCTTCTTTTGGAACAAATCAAATGCTTCATTGTCCGCTAAACATTGGACTTCCATTGGGTCTTCAACCCCCATCCGATCACATACTTCTTGGGAACGAGTGGTGAAGGCAACTTTGCATCCGTTTTGTGTTGTTGGAAACGGGACTCCAATCTCTGTTAAATCCACCTTCTCCCATATGTCATCTAAAAACAACACAAATCTCTTTTTCTTCAAGAAATTGTACAAACGTACGCCTTTTTTATTCTTATCTTTTATCTCCCACAAAAATCCATCAAGACCAACTTTCCCAGCAATTTCATCTTGAATCTTCTCTACATGTAACTCTTTAGACACCACGACCCATATCACAAAATCAAATCCACTACTTACGTCGCTGAACTTATTGTTGATCTGTGTGAGAAGTGTGGTCTTCCCTACTCCGCCCATACCATACAAACCCATCATTCCAACTCCATCTTCCATGAGATGTTTCCATGCCTTTTGAAGCATCGTTTCTTGACCAACAATTGTGGGTTGAAGAGGTCTTTCTTCCATCCGAGGTGTTTGAGCTTCCTCAACAATCACTTCAAATTCTCTACTATGGAGTGTCTCAACCTCCTTTAACGTCAAGAAAACTTTTTTCCCGTAACCATAACTCGATCTTAAACTCTTAGAGCAAAACCCACAAAGACACAGCTTTTGAAGCTCATCATCTCTAGCACTAAGAAGATCACTGACTCTTTTTTCAATACTTGCAACTCTATTAAGCCATACCTCGATTTCGGCAAGCCTTTGCTGACCTCTATCCTCCCCTCTTGTGACCCTTTTTGACAGATCATCACGCTTAGCCTTGAGCTCTTCCATGGATGTCACCAGAGCCGTGAGATTCTTCTCCAGGTTATGTATACAAGCTACTTTCTCGTCAAGCCAGTTAGAAATTTTATTGATACAAGGATCACAAGGTATGGAGAAAGAGATGCAGAAAGGAAGAGAGATCTTAGATTTGAGAATTTTACTGATCTGATCAAAACTAGAGAAGAAGCAGAGAATAATCGAAGAGAAGACTTTCTTTCTCGTCCACAATTCTTCGATCGAGTGAGTCCAAATCATTGAATTTTCTTGGAAATTGTACTTATTTGATTTCCATCACACACTTGGTTGTACACTTTGGTGGGACATACTAATCTCAATTCACAAAGTCTCTCCATGGCTAACCGCAGGAAAAGTACACTTGAGAATCTCGTTGATAATTAATTTCCAAAATAACGGTTGTTGACTTTGGTGGGACATCTGCAAAGATGGGCATCCCCTTGTTGTTGACTGAAGAAGAAAACTTGAGACTCACGTAAAACCCAAATCCCACCACGCTTCTAATATCACCCGCCGGAGCGTCGACGGGAACGTCACAGTCACTGGGTCGTCGTCTTCAAGAGCCTGTCCAGAAACAGAAACCTCAATCATGTCAACCCGGATCCGTTAAGCGTTGACCCGGCTCGCCGTCGAATACATCTGAGGAGGTTTCCGACTCAGGATAACTTCTTGGCCACGCAAGGATATGCATAGTTATAAATAGTCATAAGTAGTGTATAATTTTAGCTCCTACGTAGCACTTACCCTAATTAAAAATAAATAAATAAATGAATTCATGATCTCTTGATTACCTCTCTTTTTTTGTGATTGACAAGTAAAATATATTCAGGAAGAGATTGCAAATAACATTACAGTTAAAAGCATCATTCTCCTACGATTCAGAGAGATTTTGATTCTGCGATAGATCCTAAACAGCTAGCATCAACAAAGAATATACACATCTTAACAACCTTCTTGAGTAATGCATCAAAATTTTATTTTCCACTGACAATTTAGGTATTTGATCATATAAGATAACTCGAGAGACACGCCCACTTCTCTCTGGCTTTGATTATCAACAGTTAACAATAAATTTGCCACTAAGAGTATAACTAACCATATATAACCATATGAAAATGCCTTAGAGATCGAAGAACAACAGCATATATGCCACGTGCTACTCTTCTTCTTCATGATATTGATAAAGACAAATCTCTAAAATGAACTATTTTTACGTTTTTGTCCTAGAAATAGACTCAAAATTAATTTTTCTGGGAAAGAGATATTGGTTAAGCTTAACTATCCGATACACCAACAGATTAAAAACAAACGTGCTCTGTTCAAGTTTATACGGTTTAGTTCCGGTTTGGATAGAAACGTTAATAATCTTAGGTGGGCCACTTTGACGACAGAATCGCCATGGCTTGAGTGAGTGACCCAAGAATCATTCATAATCTCTTAAAAAATGGCACCATCAATCAAATCACGCCACGTGGCCGTAATCAGAGCTGGAGCCGCCGGACTAGTGGCAGCGAGAGAGCTTCGACGGGAAGGTCACTCTGTCGTCGTCTTCGAGAGGCAGAAAGGTGGGAGGAACTTGGATCTACACCGATAATGTCGAGTCGGATCCGTTAAGCGTCGATCCGACCTGAATCGTCGTTCACTCGAGCGTCTATGGCTCTCTCCGAACTAACCTTCATCGAGAATGTATGGGATTCAGAGACTTCCCATTCATGGTCCGATCCGGCGAATCCAGAGTTCCGAGGAGGTTCCCGAGTCACGGTGAAGTTCTAGCGTATCTGCAAGATTTCTTGATACCAATGGAAGTGTTACTGTAGATGATAACTGTGTTAGTCCATTGTACAAACACATCTTCCCTCCACTATTAGCGCCGTGGCTCTCCTTCGCCGGGATACCATGTAAGGTACAAAAGCTCTAAATCGGCATAGCTTTGGTTATCTGCTTGTTACGGTTCGGATTTTGAAGTCTATAAACAAGTTTGGATTTTTTTGCAGGTTATCTCCTCTACCGTTTCCTATGTTTGAGCTGCAAAGCAAGTGGATTGCGGGTGTTTTGTCTCGTCGGATCATGCTTCCTTCAAAGGAAGATATGTTAATGGAAATCGAAACCTTGTATGCAAGACTTGAAGGGGAAGGGGTTCCTAAGCGATATACTCACTCTTTGGGCATCAACCATGTAAGCAAGAGTCTCTTAACATGTTGAAAGCCAACACGGACACAGATTTATTTGTAATTTTTGGTGTGTGTTGTTCTTTTTGTCACAGTTTGAGTACAATGATTGGTTGGCTTCAGAATATGGGTGCTCAGGAACAGAGGAATATAGGAAAGAGATGTTCTTGATGAGTTTCATGAGGAAGATGGAGAATCCGGAGACGTATAGAGATGAATGGGAAGATCATCATCACTTGGTTGCTCAAGCTAACCATGATTTCTCTTTGTATATTGTAAAATAAAGATGAAAGCTTCTATTTCGTGTACAGCTCATCATCCTATGAGAGCTTGAGAACTGAACCAAACCTGAATCATATAACCTAATTCCTATGGTTAATATCTCTAATCTTGCCAAGACTTGTAACTCCTCCACCGTGTTGAGATCTAATGAAACACCAGAACCTCTGCAGTCTCAATACTTTCAAATCAAGTAGACTTGATACGCTAACCTCCCAATATAATCAAATCAATTTTCCAGCTTACTTGATAGACTCCCTCCCCCATCTGACTATTATATTAGATCATTATAGTAAACATAATTCATTGATCATCGTGTTGGCAAATATATAATATTATATGGGACAAGAATAAAAAGGTGCTTGCATATCCTGCATAAGACCAGCTAACTGGTTTGTGTACGCACTGAAACAATGTATATGGCATATGAAAACATTACAATCGACTTCAAACGTAACCATTGTATAAATGTTGATAAAAAATAAGACAGAAAAAAGCACACAGACAGCAACACACAATGAGTGGTAGAGATTTGAGAGAGTGAGAGACAGAGAAGAGAAGAGAAAGAAAAGCTTCTCTTTTGATTAAAGGCAAATGACATCTTCAACTTCCTCGTCGCTTGAATCCTCCTCCTCGCTATATTTCCAAGAAACACTCTGAACATGTACCATAAACAAAAAGACAGATGCATAAGAAAATGGAAGCGGTTCATATCCCGAAGAAAAAAAATCATATGAAAAGAAATAAGATAATACGAGAAATTATACCAATTTTCATGAAGATAAGAAGCGAGTTTTTGTAGCTTCGTCCTCCCATTCAACACCTTCAATCCAACTTTCCTCTCTGTATCCTAAGACGAGTCTATTTTCACCATGTATGCCACTTTGAGAATCCAATGGAAGCTTTTTCAGATTTGGACATTCGATTACATTGAATATCTTTAGACATGGAAAGCGTAGAGGATTCCAATAGATATTCTTTAGCTTGGGTAGACTCCGCAAATAAAGAGAAACCAGCTTTGCAAAAGGAACAATCCCTGATTCTTCAACTTCACAAGCTTTCTCTTTGTTTATTATATCTTCTAGTTGATCTGAATACCTAACTTCAAGTTCTTTAAGATTTGAAGCAAACATCAGCAACGTCAGCTCCCTCAGGCCTCGGCATTTATTTATATACACTTTGGAGAGGCTCAAGAAGCATGGCTCGCTCGGATTGTGTATAGGAGAAACCATATTGCTTTTGTTGCATATACTTCCCATCTTTATCTCAGGGATAGTGCAGTTCGTAATGATGAAATAACGAAGCTTGTTCATGGTCACTGGAATTGCTATTCCAGTTGATTCCAATTTCAAGATCTCCAGAAATCGTGTACAACTCGTCAACCTGAGAGAACTAAAAAATAGCTCCAGATGTGGTGGACAATGGATTTCTAGGGTTAAAATTTCTAAATGCTCCAAGGTTTCTAATTCCTCCACTATGCCGCGATCCCATGAAAAGCCACTTCCAGCTAATTTCAGGATCATCAAATTATGCAGATTTGATATCCCAGCAATACTCGAAAGCTGAAGTGTATGCTCGAGATTCAAGTGAATGAGTTTTTTCAACTCTTGTAGACCCTTAGGGAGATGACGGATACCTGTATCTGACAAGTTGAGATACTTCAAAGAAACTAAATCAGATACTCCATCCGGCACTTTGGTGAGATGTTCATTAAATGATAGATCCAACACCTGTAGCTTCGGCATGGACTTAAAGAATTTACTCGAGATATTTACCAATTCTCCCCGTTGCATGAGAAAAGCTGTGAGTTCGAGACATTCAGGACTGCCAGCTAGATTGCGAATCTTGTTCTTCATCAGTGACATTCTTCTCACACTGTTCCAATTCTTAACCTTTGGAATTTTATTTAACCCTACACCTGCATGCACAATGAAAGCCTCCTTTTCTCTTCCCAATTCAGATGCAATCCACAATGCCATTTCACGAACAACATCATGCATACGCACACATTCTGTTCCATATTGTTCAGCATCTTCCATCAACAAAGATGCACGAACAAGATCACCAATAATCTCATACCCCTTGTATCTGGCCCTCTCTATACCTTCACTTCCATCTATAATACATTCGCCTATCAAGTAGTCTATCAAATACTTTTTAGAAATCAGATCATCTTCTGGAAATAAAGCGCAATACAGCAAACATGATTTGACATCCTCGCCCTTAAGATTATCGTAGCTATACTTCAAAAGTGGAAGGATCTTATCTTCCATGCCAGAAAACTCTGTAGCGTACGAAGTCAAAACATTTATAGCGTGACGCCATTCTTCCACCGTCTTCTTGCATGACATGGTCTCCCCTATGACATTGAGCGCCAGTGGAAGGCCACCACATTTTCTAGCAACGTCTTTTGCAAGCTTGGGGATCTCTGGATCGCTGTCTAGTGTTTTTTGTCCAACCTTCTTTTGGAACAAATCAAATGCTTCAATTTCCGCCAAACATTGGACTTCCAATTGTTCTTCAGCCATCATCTCCGAACATACACCTTGTTTACGAGTGGTGAAGACTACTTTGCATCGGTTTTCTGGTCCTGGAAATGGGACTCCAATCTCTGTTAAATCCACCTTCTCCCATATGTCATCTAAAAACAACACAAATCTCTTTTTCTTCAAGAAATTGTATAAATCAATGGTCTTTTGGCTCTTCTTTTTTTTCTCCCACTTCTCTCCATCAAGACCAACTTTCTGAGCGATTTCATCTTGAATCTTCTCTACATGTAACTCTTTAGACACCACAACCCAAATCACAAAATCAAATCCACACCTTTCTTCACTGAACTTATTGTTGATTTGCATGAGAAGCGTTGTTTTCCCAACTCCGCCCATACCATACATTCCCATAATACCAACTCCATCTTTCATGAGATGTTTCCATGCCTTATCGAGCATTGCTTCTTGACCAACAATTATCCGTGGAACTTGTATTTCCTCTATCACAGCTGTGTCAGCTTTATTAACTACTTGATCAGTAACATTTTGGAAAACTCTATTTTCGAGTTGCACAACATCTATCAACGACAAGAAAACCTTTTTCCCGTAACGGTAACTGGATCTTAAACTCTTAGAGCAAAACCCACAAAGACACAACCTTTGAAGTTGAACATCTCTAGCATCAAGAAGAGCATCAACTTTTTGATCCAAAGACTCAACTTTCTTAAGCCATACCTGGAATTCTTCCAGCCTTTGTCCACCTTTATCCTCCTCTCTTGTGGCCTTTCGTAATAAATCATTCCGCTTAGCCTTGAGCTTAACCATGCTGTTCTCCAGAGTGGCGAGATTCTTCTCAAGATCGTGAATATAACCAACTTTCTTGTCTAGCCATTGAGAGATTTTATCCATCCACTCATCACAGGATATCGAGCAAGTGATTAAATTCCCCATTTTACAGAAAGGGAGAAATCTGAAATCTGAAATTTGCTGATATGAGCAAACCAGAGACAATGCAGAGAATAATTGAAGATAAGACTTTCTTTCACGTCCACAATTCTCGACCAAGTGAGTCCAAATCACTGATTTTTCTTGGAAATGTTTGCTTATTTGATATCCATAATTCTCACGTTCACACATTTTGGTTGTTGACTTTGGTGGGACATACTAATCACAAAGTCGCTCTCCATGGCAAACCAAAGACGAAGAAGACTTAATATTTAATCCTTAATCCTTGTTACAATAAGCTTTTAATGATAAGCGTGATTATTCAGTCCCCAATCGAATATTTGATCAAAACCATTTACAGTATGCCACATTTGAAGCCTTATAGGAATTCATAAGCGATTTACACACTGTTTGGGGATTGACCAAGTGAGAATCTCTGTAAATTATGTTTCTCCATGTGAGACCAAATTCAAACGAAAACACGTTCATGTATGGGAAGATCATCACTTGGTTGATGAAGCTAACCAAGACTTGCCTTTGTATATATCAACCAAAAGATGATATAATATCTAAGACTATACGGTAAGTTAATTCTCTATAAAGGTGGTGTACCTCTGAATCAACAATGAATAAGCACTAGGTATTATCAGTTAAAAATCTGGCGCTAAGAGTAAAACAAACCATATTTAACAATATGAAAATGCCTTAGAGAAGAACAAGATCCCATTACGCCACACGCTACTCTGCTTCTGCTTCATAGTCATATTCTTCATCATAATAAGGATCTTCAAGTCTTTCTTTTTTGTACTTGGCTTCTTCTTCTTCTTCTTCAAGTCTTCTGGCCTCTCTAAAACCTTGTAGCCTTACTAGAATGGCAGCAGCATCCTCCTTGCGAGCACGAGATTCATTGCCAGCCTCAACTCCTCCAGGGTAATAATCCAACTCCTGCTTGACAAGCAAAAGAGAAAATTAACAAGTGAGAATGGGAAAGAATCAAATATGTAGTTAGACAATGACAAGGTTTCTTTTGGGGATAGATGCTTACTTCAAGTGCATGTTCTTTACTGAGGATATGCTTGGTGAAACTTTCAAAGCCTAAGAGACCAAGACAGCATCCTGAGCAATAAAATGTAGTTTTACCCGTTGTTCCACTGCACTCCTTCTTGGCCTCTGTTGGAGAAAAAAAACAAAACAAAAAAGAGCTTAATTTGGTGTGTGTTTGAGAGAGAGCGAGAGAGAGAGAGAGAGGAACACACCTGCACGTAAGCTCGCGAGTAAGCTTTCCCAGAGGAAGCACCCTGCACGCCTAGCGAAGACGGTGGGCTCTAGTTGACGATCATATGGAACTTTTGAGCCAAGAACATAGTATTTCTCCGATAGATCGGCAATAAACTGACCGAAGATCCTCTGAAGGGATATGAGCATGACATTAGCCGGAGGCGAATTATCCGACTTCCACATGTACACACTAGTCATAATAGATTTGTTATCTGTTCCAGAAAAAACAATACTTAAGACTCTGTAAAAACACACCAAAAGCAAGGAAAAAAGGTAAAGAGAGTTGAATCTAAAACACTTACACATGGTGGGGTCGTGGGGACGTGATGAAGGTTGATCCCAGTGGAAGAGAGGGCTCGAAGGACGTCAATAGGGACTTGTGATAGTATGCCAATGGCGGTGATGGTGAGATTACCGTTGTAACCTAAACTCTTCAATGCCCGTCTTATAAACGGACCCACACGACGAGCATCAACGTCGGAGGGAACAGGACACCTGCTTAGGTCCCACAAGACCCATGTTGCAAATTTGCAATATCAGCTTGCCTCTTCGTCGCCGCCTTAAGGTCCATCATCGTTCACCCTAATGAACGTAAACTAACGTAGGGTTTTATCAGAAGTAAAACATGTTACACATGTACGTAGAATAATATAACAACTCATTCGCATGATGAAGAAATATAAGGAACTAAACCGATTGGCACAAGGCTGAAAGCTGAAAGCTGAAAGGTGTTATTTGGGTTATTTGGTGTTAGGAAAGAGATCCTTATCATTAAAGCTTAAATATCTGATACACCAACAAATTAAAAAAAAATTTGCTCTGTTCTAATTTATACATTAGGAAAGTGTCTAATTGCTCCATTACACTGATATTATCTTATTTGTCCATACATTAAACCCGGTTTAGTTCTGGTTTTGATAAAAAATTTGATCCGTCGGTCGAAGCAACTTTGGTGGGCCATTTTAATTACCGAATCTCGTAAAAACCCATATGGCATCTTCGTCATCAATCAAATCACGCCACGTGGCTGTAATCGGAGCTGGAGCCGCCGGACTAGTGGCGGCGAGAGAGCTTCGACGAGAAGGTCACTCCGTCGTCGTTTTCGAGAGGCAGAAACAGGTCGGAGGAACCTGGATCTACACCGATCACGTCGAGTCCGATCAGTTAAGCGTCGACCCGACCCGAATCGTCGTTCACTCGAGCGTGTATGGCTCTCTCCGAACTAACCTTCCTCGAGAATGTATGGGATTCAGAGACTTCCCATTCGCGATCCGATCCGAATCAATTGATCCGAGAAGGTTTCCGAGTCACCCTGAAGTTCTAGCGTATCTGCAGGATTTCGCTAAGGAGTTTGGCATCGAGAAGCTGATCCGGTTCGAGACGACGGTCGTGCGCGTTTCTCCGGCGGCGGAAAGCGACGGCGGAGAAGGAATCGGAAAATGGAGAATCGAATCTACAGAGAAGGAGAAGAAAATTCATCGCGATGAGATTTACGATGCAGTTGTTGTTTGTAATGGACATTACATTGAACCTCGTCTCGCTGAAATTCCTGGTAAATTCTCAACATCTCGATTCTCCATAGTAAAGCTTGCTCCATCGAAAAACTTAGGATCGGATTTGAAAAATAGAAACTTCATAAAAACATTGAATCATTTTAGGGATAAGTTGTTGGCCAGGGAAGGAGATGCATAGCCATAACTATCGTCTTCCTTCACCATTCAAAGATCAGGTACTCAATTTTATTTTCAAAATTTCAGATATAATGATTCATTTTCATGGTGGAGAAGAGAATTGTGATACATTTTGAATCATAGGTTGTTGTGGTTATTGGAAGCTCTGCGAGTGCTGTTGACATAAGCAGAGACATTTCCGGGTTTGCCAAAGAGGTTCATGTGGCTTCTTGGTCAAATCCAGCTGATACTTTTATCAAGCAGAACGGTTACACTAACATATGGATGCATTCAATGGTGAGTTTCGCTACTACTTACCGTTGGTTCGATCGAGAGATGAACAACAGTTCTTGAAACGTTTTCTTGAATCTTTATGCAGATTGAGCGTGTCCATGAGGATGGTTCTGCGGTTTTTCAGAACGGGAAAACGGTTTTGGGTGATGTTATAATGCATTGCACTGGTTATAAGTATCATTTTCCGTTTCTTGAAACCAATGGAGAAGTTACTGTTGATGATAACTGTGTTGGACCATTGTACAAACATGTCTTTCCTCCAGCATTAGCACCGTCGCTCTCCTTCGTCGGGATACCATATAGGGTACAAAAGCTCTATATCATTCCTCTCAAGTTTTTTTTTCTTATCAAATTTGGATCTTTCAGGTTTTACCATTTCCTATGTTTGAGCTGCAAAGCAAGTGGATCTCGGGTATTTTGTCGGGTCGGGAAACCAAAACCATGAAGGCCACATTTGAAGGCTTGGGGATTCCTAAGCGATTTACGCACTGTTTGGGGATTGACCAAGTAAGAAGAGTCTCTGTAACTTATGTTTCTCCTTGTGCGACCAAATCCAAACGAAAACATGTTAAATGTTGTTTACTTTTGTGTTGTTTGTTTGACAGTTTGAGTACTATGATTGGTTGGGTTCACAAATTGGGTGCTCAGGAACAGAGGAATGGAGGAAAGAGATGAGTTTGCCTATTTTCTTGAGGAAGATGAAACATCCGGAGAGTTATAGAGACGAATGGGAAGATCATCACTTGGTTTCTCAACCTTACCAAGAATTCTCTTTGTACATATCAACAAAAAATGATGAGATTTTGTAAAAAATCAAATTAGATTTCTCTAAGTACGTTTCAGAGTTGAGTCGATGCGTTTATCGTTCAGTGTACAACTATATTAAAATATTCATATCTCAATGCTTGGGAGCATATGAGATTGCAAATGTTCAGCTTATCAGGTAATGCTTTGGAATTGAACACTTTCATAGCCTCAAAGCTCCTAGTTCGTGTACAGCTAGCTCATCAGCCTTTTGAGAGCTTCAAACCTGAATCACGACCAATTCAAATGGTTAGCATCTCTAATTGTTCCAAGACTTGCAAGTTGCAACTCCTCCACAGTGCTGTGATGTAATGAAACACCAGAAACTCGCAATCTCATCACCTTCAAATCCGTTGGACTTGCAACCCAACGATACTTGAATGAAAGGTTCCATGTGAGATTTAATGAAACCAGCTCTGAGATTCCTGTTATATACAACAGATCCAAAAAACTATCTTCGACAGATACCATAACGATATATTCGTCTCAAACTCTTAGAACAAAACCAACAAAGAGACAACCTTTGACTATCGTCTCTAGTAAACCATACCTTTGTATCAACTCTAGCAATAAGTAGATCATTGATTTTGCTTTCGATGGTATCAACTGTTAAACCATACCTTTATCCTCCTCTCTCAGTTTTTTTTTTTTTTTTTTTGGAGCTCCTCCCTGGTTGTCTCTAAAGCCTTGAGATTCTCTTCAAGATTGTAACTTTGAAAGACTTGATTTTCACATTGGTCATATGATATCGATAAAGAGATATCCCGAGAGCAATCTGGTTTGATTAAAATCAACTGAATATATTACACAACTAATCAAACATTACATAGCGGAAAACATTCCAATCAACTTCAAGCGCAACCATTGTATATGCAAATAAGAAAACAAAAGTCAGAGAGAGCAACACACGGTCCGTAATGGCATGGCATCTCTGAGTTTGAGAGAGAGAAAGGATTCCCGATTCAAAGGCAAATGGCATCTTCAGATTCCAACGAGCTGCATCAGAAATTTCCGTTAGACCTTGTGGCTACATTCTGATAGATCCCAGTAAGGATTACAAATGTTGATCAACGCAATCACAACAATAAACAAGACACAAGTACTTTGGGCAAATTTCTCTGCCTCTTTTTTGGCTTTTCTGATTTATATAGGAAACAAATTGGAACATAACCGTTCCTTACAAACGTGGAAGCAAAGTGCATAAGTGGGAAAAGTAATGTGAGTACTCTGGTCCTAGAAATAAGGAGACTGAGTCCTACTTTGTTATTTGCAGAATTCGAAGAAAATAAATAAAACAAATTACCAAACCGATTAATCCATGTATCGCCGGTTTGGTGTCTTGTGAATTGGTCTTTGGTTTAGTTGTTGACCAATTGCCGTCTTATCACATTCCATAACTACTCTGTAACATAAACAACAAGACAGAGGCATTCAGAAAATGGGAGCAGTTCATAAACCCGAAGAGAATATTATAAAATACGAGAAATTATACATATTTGCATGAAGATAAGAAACGAGTTTTGGTAGCTTCGTCCTCCCATTCAACACGTACAATCCAACTTTCCTCTCTGTATCCTACTACGAGTTCATTTTCACCATGGATGCCACTTTGAGAATCCAGTGGAAGCTTTTTCAGATATGGACATTCGATTACTTCAAATTTCTTTAGACATGGAAAGCGTAGAGGACTCCAGTATATATTCGTAAGCTCCCGTAGATTCCGCAACTTGAGAGAAACCAGCTTTGGAAAAGGAACAATCCCTGATTCTCCACCTTCACAAGCTTTCTTTTCGTTTATTATATCTTCTAGTTGATCTGCATTTCTAACTTCAAGTTCTTTAAGGTTTGAAGCAAACATCAGCAACGTCAGCTCCCTCAGGGAATGGCAGTGCCTTATAGTCACTTTGGTGAGGCTCAAGAAGCATGGCTCAGTCGGATTGTGTAGAGGTGAAACCGTCTTGCTCTTGATGCATATACTTCCCATCTTTATCTCAGATATGGTGCAGTTCATAATGACGAATGACGCATCTTGTTCATGGTTACTGGAATTGCTATTTCAGTTGATTCCAAATCAGAGAACACCAAAACTCCTATACAACTCGTCAACCTATGAGAAGTAATAAATCGCTCCAGAGGTCGATGACTCTTGAATTCTAGGGTTAACACTTCTAAATGCTCCAAGGTTTCTAATTCCTCCACTATGCCGTAATCCCATGAAAAACCACTTAAAGCTAAATCTAGAATCATCAAATTATGCAGTTTTGATATCCCTGCAATACTCGAAAGCTCATTTGTATTTCTGAGATTCAAGTGAATGAGTTTTTTCAACTCTTGTAAACCCTTAGGGAGATGACGTATACCAGTACTTGACAAGTTGAGATATTTCAAAGAAACTAAATCAGATACTCCATCTGGCAAATTGGTGAGATTTTTACTTCCCGATAGATCCAAAACAGCTAGCTTGGCATGGACTTGAAGAATTCACTCGAGATATTTTCCAGAAATCCCCATTGCATGAGAAATGTTTTGAGTTCAAGACATTCAGGACTGCCAGCGAGATTGCGAATCCTATTCTGCATCAGTGACATCCTTCTCACAGTCTTCCAATTGTTAACCTTTGGAATTTCAGTTAACCATGCACCTGCATGCACAATGAAAGCCTCCTTTTCTTTTCCCAATTCAGATGCAATCCACAAGGCCATTTCGCGAACAACATCATGCATACGCACTCGTCTTGTTCCATCCTTCTCAGCCTCCTCTTCCATCAACAATGATGCACGAACAAGATCACCAATTATCTCATACCCCTTGTTCTCAGCCCTCTCTATACCTTCACTTCCATTATAATATCTTCGCATATCAGTAGTTTATCAATATCTTCTTAGAAATGTTATCGTCTTCTGGAAATAAAGCGCAATACAGCAAACATGATTTGACATGCTCCTCCTTAAGATTATCGTAGCTATACTTCAAAAGAGGAAGGATCTTATCTTTCATGTCAGCAAACTCGGTAGCGTACCGAGTCAATTCAGCTATCGTGCTACGCCATTCTTCCACTGTCCTCTTGCATGACATGGTCTCGCCTATGACATTGAGTGCCTAATGGTAGGCCACCACATTTTCTAGCAACTATTCTTGCAAGTTGGGGATCTCCGGATCCTTCCTAATGTTCTTTGTCCAACCTTCTTTTGGAACAAATCAAATGCTTCATTTCCGCCAAACATTGGACTTCCATTGGGTCTTCAACCCCCATGCGAGCACATACTTCTTGGGAACGAGTGGTGAAGACTACTTTGCATCCGTTTTGCGTTGTTGGAAATGGGACTCCAATCTCTGTTAAATCCACCTTCTCCCATATGTCATCTAAAAACAGCACAAATCTCTTTTCTTCAACAAATTATATAACAGATCGGCCTTTTGGCTTTTCTCCACTCCACCAAGACCAATTTTCTGAGCGATTTCATCTTGAATCTTCTCTACATGTAACTCTTTAGACACCACAACCCAAATCACAAAATCGAATCCACACCTCTCTTCACTGAACTTATTGTTGATTTGCATGAGAAGCGTTGTTTTACCTACTCCGCCCATACCATACATACCCATAATACCAACTTCATCTTCCTTGAGATGTTTCCATGCCTTGTCGAGCATTGTTTCTTGACCGACAATTATGGGTTGAAGTTGTCTTTCCTGCACCTCAAGGGTTTGAGATTGCTCAACAATTACTTCAAATACTCTACAACTGAGTTCCTTAACATCCGTCAACGTCAAGAAAACCTTTTTCCCATAACGACAACTCGATCTCAATCTTAAACTCTTAGAGCAAAACCCACAAAGACAAAGCCTTTGAAGTTCATCATCTCTAGCACTAAGAAGATCATTGACTTTTTTTTCAGTAGTCTCAACTCTCTTAAGCCATACCTTGATTTCGCCAAGCCTTTGATGACCTCTGTCCTCCTCTCGTGTGACCCTTGTTAACAGATCATCACGCTTAGCCCTGAGCTCTTCCATGGTTGTCTCCAAAGTCACAAGATTATTCTCCAGATTATGTATATAACCTACTTTCTCGTTAATCCAGCTAGAGACTTTGTTTACACACGGATCAAGAGATATCGAGAAAGGGTTGCCCATTTTGCAAAAAGGAAAAGAGATCTCAGATTTGAGATTTTACTTGTCTGAGCAAAACCAGAGAAGATGCAGAGAAATAATTGAAGTTCAGACAAATTCGCTGACCAGAAGAAACAATTAATTGTACCAACAAGGTTTATAATACTCACTAAAATTTCCGAAAAATTAAGGTTATTATATTGACAAGATGATTTATAAACATTAAATAAAAATGAATTCATGATCTCTTGATTACTTGACTTCTCGTTATTTGTGTTTGAGAGAAGTAGAAGATTCAGGAAGAGATCTGCAAATTAACGATAAGAGTTAAAAGAATTGTTTCTCCTGCAATTTCAGAGAGATTTTGATTCTGCGATAGATAAGATGCACATCTCAGCGACCTTCTCGAGTGATGCATCAAAATGTTATTTGCCCACAGGCAATTTAGGTCTAAGCAAAGAGAATAATATCTTGAGAGGCACGCCAACGTCTCTCAATGCAAGTTTTACATTCCTACTTACTACCCAGACTTAACCCGGTTTAGTTCCGGTTATGATAGAAACGTTCAGAATCTAATTCCTCAAAGCGACTTTGGTGGGCCATTTTAATGAAAGAATCTATACTATATAAAAATTGAGGCTATAAGCTTCTAAGAGTGTCCACATAGAATTTTAAAACGCGATTTGATTGGTCCATGTAAGTACTAACGATATTAAGAAAGTTTCCAAATTTAAACAACCAATAGTATCAGTCCACATCAGCATATAAATTAGGTAATTTTCCAAATTTTAAACAACTGATAGTATTAATCTATATCATCATCTAAAATTAGCTATACTTTTTAATTTGTTAATTTCTTTTATGTTTCAAGAAAATTAATTAATACAGCCGGTTTAAATTAAAAACTCCACAAGTCCAAAGTAATTAAATTAAGATTTGTTTTCTTTTTGTTAAAAAATTAATTTCCTATATTTTAAAAATTATATTAAAAACATTTGTGTAACTACAATATTAGTTATAAATAATTAAATAAACCTAAATGTGAATTCTCTTTGACCGAAATTAAGTTTTATAAATAAAATGGAAGTTACACCTTAATAAATGAAGAATTGTTCTAAGCATACAAAGCCAACGTTGCAAGAGAGTCAGTCTCAACATTACATAATCTATAAATAAAAAAAGGAGAAAAAAAAGCGTAATGTCCTGTGGACGACATATGAATTCATTTTGAATTTCTTTTTAAGTGATTAGAGATTAAGCTTTGGGAGGTAAAACAAAAATATCAAGAAAACAGTAACATACTAGATAAAACTTTCTTCATCTTAGGACATTCAAAAAAAATGGCCAAAAAAGTAAATAGTTTGTTTGGATTACTATGGAGCAAAAGAATTCAAAGGAGAATTAATAGTCCAACCCATACTACAACTTATCGAGAAAGCATTCCACACCCTACATCAAAAAAAAATTCTTCGTATTTGAGAGGATATTGGAAGTCAAACGGAAAGGGAGAGAAGAGGTTAATGTCTTAGTTAAGCTTTGGGTATCATTTCATTCATGGGCATACTTCACAATCACATCCTTTAAGAAGATTTCATCTTTATTTCAAATCATGATATTCAGTTAAGAGAAGATCACAGGCTTTTCAAAATGCCAAAATATATAAGAATAAAGAAGTATAGACAATAAAATTATTAGGGGCATAATAATCATCTTGCCTACATCTTCAAGGAGTTCTAAAAAAATGTGAATTTGCCATAAATTTATTGAGAAGAATGGCTGGATTCTAGACTCAGACTATAGAAGGATATATAAAGAAGATATGGAGACCGTCTCTTTAGTAGGCATACTAACTTAAAAAAGTCAGATCAAAAAAATATTCTTCCCACAGAACACATATGTTAACATTATGAGTATTTAGACTGCAAATATATGTGTTACGTTTTTATATATATATACAAAAAAGAATTGAAAAAATAGTATTTAATGTAAAATTTTATTTGAAAAACGATTTATAAAGAAAAAAAATGAGGATTTGAGTAATCTCAAATAATTTTTGGTTATTAGATAGACGAAAACATTTTCGTTACCGGGATTTGATCTAAATAACACTTTCAAGACTTGATCTCAACAAGATATTAGTATATCTAAAAACTTTGGTTTTCCATAGAATTTTGGTATTAACAGATTCGAATATTTTAGTTGATGAGTTTTGCAGTTTTTAAAAAAAAATTCATTAGAAATATACATTAAACCAGTTTAAAATACAGATCCGCGCGTGCGCGGGTGAAAGTCCTCGTCTCTAAGAATAATTACCGAGAATCTCGTAAAAACCCATATGGCATCTTCGTCATCAATCAAATCACGCCACGTGGCTGTAATCGGAGCTGGAGCCGCCGGACTAGTAGCGGCGAGAGAGCTTCGACGAGAAGGTCACTCTGTCGTCGTCTTCGAGTGGCAGAAACAGGTCGGGGGAACCTGGATCTACACCGATCATGTCGAGTCCGATCCGTTAAGCGTCGACCCGACCCGACTCGCCGTTCACTCGAGCGTCTATGGCTCTCTCCGAACGAACCTTCCTCGAGAATGTATGGGATTCAGAGACTTCCCGTTCGCGATCCGATCCGGCGAATCCAGAGATCAGAGGAGGTTTCCGAGTCACGGTGAAGTTCTAGCGTATCTGCAGGATTTCGCTAAGAATCCTAAGTTTCGCATCGAGGAGCTGATCCGGTTCGAGACGACGGTCGTGCGCGTTTCTCCGGCGGCGGGAAGCGACGGCGGAGAAGGAATCGGAAAATGGAGAATCGAATCTACAGAGAAGGAAGAGAAAATTCATCGCGATGAGATTTACGATGCAGTCGTTGTTTGTAATGGACATTACATTGAACCTCGTCTCGCTGACATTCCTGGTAAATTCTCAACATCTCGATTTCTCCATAGTAAAGCTTGCTCCATCGAAAAACTTAGGATCGGATTTGAAAAATAGAAACTTCATAAGAACATTGAATCATTTTCAGGGATAAGTTCTTGGCCAGGGAAGGAGCTGCATAGCCATAACTATCGTCTTCCCGAACCATTCAATATTTTTTTCAAAATGTCAGATTCTTATGTATAATACTTCATTTTCATGGTGAAGAATTGTGATACATTTAGGTTGTTGTGGTTATTGGAAGCTCTGCAAGTGCTGTTGATATAAGCAGAGACATTTCCGAATTTGCCAGAGAGGTTCATGTGGCTTCTTGGTCAAATCCAGCTGATACTTTTACCAAGCAGAACGGTTACACTAACATATGGATGCATTCAATGGTGAGTTTAGCTGTAATTCGTTGGTCAGATCAAGAGAAGATATAATAACAGTTCTTGAAACGTTTTCTTGAATCTTTATGCAGATTGAGCGTGTCCATGAGGATGGTTCTGTGGTTTTTCAGAACGGCGAAACGGTTTTGGGTGATGTTATTATGCATTGCACTGGTTATAAGTATCATTTTCCGTTTCTTGATACCAATGGAGAAGTTACCGTAGATGATAACTGTGTTGGACCGTTGTACAAACATGTCTTTCCTCCAGCATTAGCACCGTCGTTCTCCTTAGTCGGGATACCATATAAGGTACAAAGCTCTAAATCATTCCTCTCAAGTTTACATCTGAACAAATTTGGATCTTTCAGGTTTTACCGTTTCCTATGTTTGAGCTGCAAAGCAAGTGGATCGCGGGAGTTTTATCGGGTCGGATTATGCTTCCTTTAAAGGAAGATATGATGGTGGAAACCAAAACCATGAAGGCCAGATTTGAAGCCTTGGTGATTCCTAAGCGATTTACACACTGTTTAAGGATTGACCAAGTAAGAAGAATCTATTTAACTTATGAGACCAAATCCAAACGAAAACATGTTAAATGTTGTTTACTTTTGTGTTGTTTGTTTCACAGTTTGAGCACTATGATTGGTTGGGTTCACAAATTGGGTGCTCAGGAACAGAGGAATGGAGGAAAGAGATGAGTTGGCCTATTTTCTTGAGGAAGATGAAACATCCGGAGAGTTATAGAGACGAATGGGAAGATCATCACTTGGTTGATCAAGCTTACGAAGATTTCTCTATGTATATATCAACAAGAAGATGAGATTTTGTAAAATCAAAGGAGATTTTCTCTATGTTTCAGAATACGTTTATTGATCAATGTACAAACTATATTCATAAGATTGCAAATGTTCAGCTTATAAGGTAATGCTTTGGAATTGAACACAGCTTCCATTAGAAAATAATATGATAAAAACTAAACCTTGAAAGAAACGAGTTTTGGTAGCTTCGCCTTCCCACTTAACATTTTCGATCCATTCTTTTTCTCAGTATCGTATGATACGTCCATAAATTCTAGATAAACAAGAGACATCCAGAGAGAAATCTGGTTTTATTAAAATCAACTGAAAATATTACACAACTGATCAAATAGTACACAGCGGAAGACATTCCAATCAACTTCAAACGTAAACATTGTATAGATGTTGATGCAAATAAGAAGAAAAAACTCAGAGAGAGCTACACACGGTCGTAATAATGATTTGAGAGAGAGATAGAGAGAAGAGATTATCTTTAGATGAAAGGCAAATGGCATCTTCAACTTCCAACGAGCTGCATCAGAAATACCTTGTGGTTAATATCCATATTCACTCTGTAACATAAACAAAAAGACAGAGGCATTAAAAAAATGGAAGCAGTTCATAACCCGAAGAAAAATCATATGAAAACAAATAAGAAATACGAGAAATTATACCAATTTGCATGAAGATAAGAAGCGAGTTTTGGTAGCTTCGTCCTCCCATTCCACACCTTCAATCCAACTTTTCTCATTGCAATTAAGACGAGTCCATTTTCACCATGCATGCCACTTTGAGAATCCAGTGGAAGCTTTTTCAGATTTGGACAATTCTTACATTGAATTCCTTTAGACATGGAAAGCGTAGAGGACTCCAATAGATATTCTTTAGCTTCGGTAGACTCCCCAACTAAGAGAAACCAGCTTTGCAAAAGGAACAATCCCTGATTCTCCACCTTCACAAGCTTTCTCTTTGTTTATTATATCTTCTAGTTGATCTGCATCTGAACAGAAGTTCTTTAAGATTTGAAGCAAACATCAGCAACGTCAGCTCCCTCAGGCATCGCAATTATATATACACTTGGAGAGGCTCAAGAAGCATGGCTCTTTCGGATTGTGTAGAGGAGAAACCGTCTTGCTTTTGTTGCATATACTTCCCATCTTTATCTCAGAGATAGTGCAGCGCAATGCTGAAATAACGAAGCTTGTTCATGGTTACTGGAATGCTATTCCAGTTGATTCCAATTCGATCTCAGAAATCGTGTACAACTCGTCAACCTGAGAGCTAAAAATAGCTCCAGATGTGGTGGACATGGATTTGTAGGGTTAAAATTTCTAAATGCTCCAAGGTTTCTAATTCCTCCACTATGCCGCGATCCCATGAAAAGCCACTTCCAGCTAAATTCAGTATCATCAAATTATGCAGATTTGATATCCCAGCAATACTCGAAAGCTTACGTGTATACCGAGATCCAAGTGATGAGTTTTTTCAACTCTTGTAGACCCTTAGGGAGATGACGTATACCAGTATCTGACAAGTTGAGATACTTGCAAGGAAACTAAATCAGATACTCCATCCGGCACTTTGGTGAGATGTTCATTAAATGATAGATCCAACACCTGTAGCTTCGGCATGGACTTGAAGAATTCACTCGAGATATTTACCAATTCTCCCCGTTGCATGAGAAAAGTGTGAGTTCGAGACATTCAGGACTGCCAGCTAGATTGCGAATCTTATTCTTCATCAGTGACATCTTCTCACACTGTTCCAATTCTTAACCTTTGGAATTTCACTTAACCCTACACCTGCATGCACAATGAAAGCCTCCTTTTCTCTTCCCAATTCAGATGCAATCCACAATGCCATTTCGCGAACAACATCATGCATACGCACACATTCTGTTCCATCCTCTTCCATCAACAAAGATGCACGAACAAGATCACCAATAATCTCATACCCCTTGTATCTGGCCCTCTCTATACCTTCACTTCCATCTATAATACCTTCGCCTATCAAGTAGTCTATCAAATTCTTTTTAGAAATCAGATCATCTTCTGGAAATAAAGCACAATACAGCAAACATGATTTGACATCCTCGCCCTTAAGATTATCGTAGCTATACTTCAAAAGCGGAAGGATCTTATCTTCCATGCCAGAAAACTCTGTAGCGTACGAAGTCAAAACATTTATCGCGTGACGCCATTCTTCCACCCTTCTCTTGCATGACATGGTCTCCCCTATGACATTGAGCGCCAATGGAAGGCCACCACATTTTTAGCAACCTCTTTTGCAAGCTCATGGATCTCTGGATCGCTTCCTAATATTCTTTCTCCAACCTTCTTTTGGAACAAATCAAATGCTTCAATTTCCGCCAAACATTGGACTTCCATTGTTCTTCAACCCTCATGTGCGCACATACTCTTGGGAACGAGTGGTGAAGACTACTTTGCATCGGTTTTGTGGTGCTGGAAATGGGACTCCAATCTCTATTAGATCCACCTTCTCCCATATGTCATCTAGAAACAACAAAAATCTCTTTTTCTTCAAGAAATTGTATAAATCTTTGGTCTTTTGGCTCTTCTCTTTTTTCTCCCACTTCTCTCCACCAAGACCAATTTTCCCAGCGACTTCATCTTGAATCTTCTCAACCCGTAACTCTTTAGACACCACAACCCAAATCACAAAATCAAATCCACACCTTTCTTCACTGAACTTATTGTTGAGCTGTGTGAGAAGTGTTGTTTTTCCTACTCCGCCCATACCATACATACCCATAGTTCCAACTCTATCTTCCTTGAGATGTTTCCATGCCTTCTTGAGCATTGCTTCTTGACCAACAATTATCTGTTGAGGTTGTATTTCCTCTATCACAGCTGACTCAGCTTGATCAGTAACCTTTTGAAAAACTATACTACGGAGTTCCTCAACCTCCTTCAACGTCAAGAAAACCTTTTTCCCGTAACGGTAACTGGATCTTAAACTCTTAGAGCAAAACCCACAAAGACACAGCCTTTGAAGTTGAACATCTCTAGCACTAAGAAGATCATCGACTTTTTTTCGATAGTTGCAACTCTCTTAAGCCATACCTCGATTCGGCAAGCCTTTGTGACGTCTATCCTCCTCCTCCTCTCTTGTGACCCTTCTTGACAAATCATCACGCTTAGCCTTGAGCTCTTCCATGGTTTCATCCAGAGCCGTGAGATTCTTCTCAGATTATGAATATAACCTACTTTCTTGTCAATCCAGTTAGAGATTTTATTTATACACGGATCACAAGGTATCGAGAAAGGATTGCCCATTTTGCTGAAAGGAAAAGAGATCTGAGATTTGAGAATTTTACTGATCTGAGCAAACCAGAGAAGATGCAAAGAATAATTGAAGTCTGAAGATAAGTCTTTCTTCTCCTCCACAATCCTCCGATCGAGTGGGTCCAAATCACTGATTTTTCTTGGAAATTTTGCTTATTTGATTTCCATAATTCTCACGTTCACACACTTGGTTGTTGACTTTGGTGGGGCATACTAATCACACCGAAGAAGAACAACAATTTGAGAATCTTCGTTGATAATTAATTGAACCTCTCATCTCGCTGAAATTCCTGATAACTAACTTTCCTTTGATAATTAATCCCATAGTAACGTTTGTCGACGTTGGTGGGACAAAGTACTAACCACAAAGTCTATCCATTGTTGACTGAAAGAAAACTTGAGACTCACGTAAACCCAAATCCCACCATGCGTCTATTATCAGTTATCACCCGCCAGAGCGTCGACGGGAACGTCAAGGATATGAGGAGGTTTCCGACTCAGGGATAACTTCTTGGCCACGCAAGGATATGCATCGTCAAAATTAGCGTATTCTTGAATCATTCGAAGATCAGGGTCGCAATTATCAAAGATCAAAATTTCAAGCGAGTATTGCGGCTACATTGACTTAGTATATCATTTTAGCTCCTACGTAGCACTTCACTTACCCTAATTAAAAATAAATAAAAAATGAATTCATGATCTCTTGATTTCTTCTCTTTATTTGTGATTGAGAAGTAAGAGATTGCAAATACCATTACAGCCAGAAGCATCGTTTTCTCCTGCAATTCAGAGAGATTTTGATTCTGCGATAGATCCAAAACAGCTAGCATAAACAAAGAATATGCACATCTCAACAACCTTCTTGAGTGATGCATCAATAAGAGCACACAACTGGCGATCTTTCAGATTCTCCGAAATTCACTTCTCTGTAGTATCCATTCTCTCTAAACACGTAAGCAAACTTTTGGCTCCCTTTTCTTTGTCTCTAAAACAAACCACCACAACTTTTTTCATCAATAAAGAAACACCCATTTTTACGTGAAATATATCTCATTGGATTCAAGATTCGGTCATCCTCTACTACGAAGACCTTCCTCCACGACACTTCGTTTGTAGGCTTGTGGCCCATATCTCCATGACTCCATCAGCTCTAACATGCAACTGATTAGTGTGTATGATTTTAGTGGAAATCTCCTCAACAAGCGTATCACTTATGCCAACTGATTAATAATAGATGAAGCAATATACTAAAGACTGATCAAGTGATACTATCCAAAAGCAGAATATTTTCATACAACAAGAAAAAAATAATGAATTGATCGATGGTCGTCTTAACTTCTTTTTATCCTGATGATCTTAACAACACTACAAGTAAGTTCCAAATGGCAGGTTTAATATTATGTGATACAGCAGCATAAAGAGAACATCACTAGGATGGGACATGGGAAACACGGCAGAAAAAAACAAAAAAAACGAATGTAAAGTAGATCATGCAAGAGACAAAATTGGTTTGTTTCAAATGTATACATTAGGAAGTTTCTAAATTTGCTCCATGACACTACAGTTCTCTTATTCTTCCATATATTAAACCCGGTTTAGTTCCGGTTTTGATAGAAATGTTAATAATCTAGTCCGTCGTAAAAACCAAAATGGCATCTTCGACATCAATCCAATCACGCCACGTGGCTGTAATCGGCGCTGGAGCCGCCGGACTAGTCGCGGCGAGAGAGCTTCGACGAGAAGGTCACTCCGTCGTCGTCTTCGAGAGGCAGAAACAGGTCGGAGGAACCTGGATCTACACCGATCGTGTCGAGTCGGATCCGTTAAGCGTCGACCCGACCCGAATCGTCGTTCACTCGAGCGTCTATGGCTCACTCCGAACTAACCTTCCTCGAGAATGTATGGGATTCAGAGACTTCCCATTCGCGATCCGATCCGGCGAATCCAGAGATCAGAGGAGGTTTCCGAGTCACGGTGAAGTTCTAGCGTATCTGCGAGATTTCTCTAAGGAGTTTGGCATCGAGGAGCTGATTCGGTTCGAGACAACGGTCGTGCGGGTTTCGACGGCGGAGAAGGAATCGGAAAATGGAGAATCGAATCCACAGAGAAGGAGAATAAAATTCATCGGGATGAGATTTACGATGCAGTTGTTGTTTGCAATGGACATTACATAGAACCTCGTCTCGCTGAAATTCCTGGTAAATTCTCAACATCTTGATTCTATGAAATCATTTCAAAAACAGAAACTTCATTGGAACATTTGAAAAACTATGAATCATTTTCAGGGATAAGTTGTTGGCCAGGGAAGGAGATGCATAGCCATAACTATCGTCTTCCACAACCATTCAAAGATCAGGTACTCAAATCATTGATGAAACCAATGTCAGATTTTTTATGCAAAAGATTCATGTGAAGCTTGTGCTGCATTGCATTGGATTATAGGTTGTTGTGCTGATTGGGAACTCTTCAAGTGCTGATGATATAAGCAGAGACATTGCTGGATTTGCCAAAGAAGTTCATGTGGCTTCTTGGTCAAATCCAGCTGATACATACATCAAACAAACTGGTCACACTAACCTGTGGATGCATTCAATGGTGAGCTTTTAGCTCCTGAGTAGTAGTAGTTATTGTAGTTTCTTGATCAATGTTTTTCTTGAATCTCCTCCAACGCAGATTGAGCGTGTCCTTGAGAATGGTTCTGTGGTTTTTCAGAATGGGAAAACAATTTTGGCTCATGTGATAATGCATTGCACTGGGTAATGATATATTATAAAGCTCTGATTTTTCTTGAAACTTAATTAAAGCTCATTCCTTTTTGCTTTTAAAGGTATAAGTATGACTTCTCGTTTCTTGATACCAATGGAAGTGTTAGTGTAGATGATAATCGTGTTGGTCCATTGAACCAAACCTGAATCATATAACCAATTCCTATGGTTAATATCTCTAATGGAACACCAGAACCTCACAATCTCAATGCTTTCAAATCAAGTAGACTTGATACCACAATAGATATTCGAAAGGTTTCATGTGAAGTTCAAATTCAAGTAAATCAACTTCTTCAACTCTTGTAAGCTGAGACTCAGACATTGTATATATTTTTTTTGACATGTTTAGATACTGCAATGAAACCAGCTCTGTTTCTCTTCTGTCAACTCCAAGAGATTTCTGTTATCCAACAGGTCCAAAACAACTAGCTTCGACAGGTACCATAACGATAACTTGGTCTCAGACTAGGCTTTCAAGTTTCAATGGTACCTCTCTCTCCACCATTTTTGTTAAACCATCATGCCTTGCACGGAACACTTCCATGGTTGTCTTGATTTTCACACTGATCACACGATATCGATAGAGAGAGAGAAATACAACTTTCCATATTTCAGATAAACAAGAGATATACAGAGACCAATCTGGTTTTATTAAAGACAACATAAAATATTACACAACTAATCAAATAGTAAACAACGGAAAACATTCCTATCAACTTCAAAAGTAAAATGTTGATGCAAATAAGAAAAACCAAACTCACATAGAGCAACACACAGTGAGTGGTAGTGATTTTAGAGAGAAGAGAGATTATATTTGGATGAAAGGCAAATGGCATCTTCAACTTCCAACAAGCTGGATCAGAAGATAAACCTGGTATGCCTTGTGGCTACGATCCGTACTTCCACTGTAACAGAAACAAAAAGAAAGTTCACATCCTGAAGCGAAAAATCATACGAAAACAAATAAGAGAAAACGAGAAATTATACCAATTTTCATGAAGATAAGAAGCGAGTTTTGGTAGCTTCGTCCTCCCATTCCACACCTTCAATCCAACTCTTCTCACTGCAGTATATGACGAGTCCGTTTCCACTTTGAGAATCCAGTGGAAGTTTTTCAGATTTGGACAATCTTCTACAAAGATCTTCTTTAGACATGGAAAGCGTAGAGGATTCCAATAGATATTCTTTAGCTTCGGTAGACGCACCAACTAAGAGAAACCAGCTTTGCAAAAGGAACAATCCCTGATTCTTCACCTTCACAAGCTTTCTCTTTGTTTATTATATCTTCTAGTTGATCTGCACAACATGAAGTTTTTTAAGATTTGAAGCAAACATCAGCAACGTCAGCTCCCTCAGGCATCTGCAATTCATATATATACACTTGGAGAGGCTCAAGAAGCATGGTCTCTCGGATTGTGTAGAGGAGAAACCGTCTTGCTTTTGTTGCATATACTTCCCATCTTTATCTCAGAGATAGTGCAGTTCCTAATGCGAAATGACGCAGCTTGTTCATGGTTACTGGAATTGCTATTCCAGTTGATTCCAATTCAAGATCCCCAGAAATCGTGTACAACTCGTCAACCTGTAAGAACTAAAAATAGCTCCAGATGTGGTGGACGATGATTTGTAGGGTTAAAATTTCTAAATGCTCCAAGGTTTCTAATTCCTCCACTATGCCGCGATCCCATGAAAAACCACTTCCATAAATTCAGTATCATCAAATTATGCAGATTTGATATCCCAGCAATACTCGAAAGCTGATGTGTATACGAGATCCAAGTGAATGAGTTTTTTCAACTCTTGTAGACCCTTAGGGAGATGACGTATACCAGTATGTGACAAGTTGAGATATTGCAAGGAAACTAAATCAGATACTCCATGGCACTTTGGTGAGATTTATTATATGATAGATCCAACATGTGTAGCTTCGGCATGGACTTGAAGAATTCACTCGAGATATTTACCAAATCTCCCCGTTGCATGAGAAAAGTTGTGAGTTCGAGACATTCAGGACTGCCACGAGATTGCGAATCTTATTCTTCATCAGTGACATCCTTCTCACAGTGTTCCAATTCTTAACCTTTGGAATTTCACTTAACCCTACACCTGCATGCACAATGAAAGCCTCCTTTTCTCTTCCCAATTCAGATGCAATCCACAAGGCCATTTCGCGAACAACATCATGCATACGCACTCGTCTTGTTCATCCTCTCAGCTCTTCCATCAACAAGATGCACGAACAAGATCACCAATTATCTCATACCCCTTGTTCTCAGCCCTTTCTATTCCTTCACTTCCATTGATAATATCTTCGCATATCAAGTAGTCTATAAGTTCTCTTTAGAAATCTGATAATCTTCTGGGAACAAAGCGCAATACAGCAAACATGATTTGACATCCTCGCCCTTAAGGTTATCGTAGCTATACTTCAAAAGCGGAAGGATCTTATCTTCCATGCCAGAAAACTCTGTAGCGTACGAAGTCAAAACATTTATCGCGTGACGCCATTCTTCCACCGTTCTCTTGCATGACATGGTCTCCCCTATGACATTGAGCGCCAATGGAAGGCCACCACATTTTCTAGCAATGTCTTTTGCAAGTTGGGATCTCTGGATCGCTTCCTAATGTTCTTTCTCCAACCTTCTTTTGGAACAAATCAAATGCTTCATTTCCGCCAAGCATTTGACTTCCATTGGGTCTTCAACCCCATGCGCACATACGTCTTGGCGACGAGTGGTGA
This sequence comes from Microthlaspi erraticum, assembly GCA_902728155.2. Classification (NCBI taxonomy): domain Eukaryota; kingdom Viridiplantae; phylum Streptophyta; class Magnoliopsida; order Brassicales; family Brassicaceae; genus Microthlaspi; species Microthlaspi erraticum. The sequence continues at coordinate 97,859 of CACVBM020001143.1, read as the reverse complement.
AACTACTTTGCATCGGTTTTCTGGTGCTGGAATCGGGACTCCAATCTCTATAAGATCCACCTTCTCCCATATGTCATCTAAAAACAGCACAAATCTCTTTTCCTTCAAGAAATTGTATAAACGTAAGCTTTTTTTATTCTTGTCCTTTTTCTCCAATCCTCTCCACCAAGACCAATTTCCTGAGCGATCTCATTTTGAATCTTCTCTACATGTAACTCTTTAGACACCACAACCCAAATCACAAAATCAAATCCACACCTTTCTTCACTGAACTTATTGTAGATTTGCTTGAGAAGCGTTGTTTTCCCAACTCCGCCCATTCCATACATACCCATAGTACCAACTCCATCTTTCATGAGATGTTTCCATGCATCATCGAGCATTGTTCTTGACCAACAATTATCTGTGGAAGTTGTATTTCCTCTATCACAGCTGTCTCAGTTGAGGTTTGAGCTTGCCCACAAACCTCTCCAAATTCTTTACTCTTAAGTTCCTCAACCTCCTGCAACGTCAAGGAAACCTTTTCCCCGTAACGATAACTCGATATTAAACTGTTAGAGCAAAACCCAAAAAGACACAGTCTTGCAAGTTCATCTTCTCTACGGCCAATAAGATCACTGACATTTTTTTCGATAGTCGCAACTCTCTTAAGCCATACCTCGGTTGTAGCAAGCTTTTGCCGACCTCTTTCTCCTCTGTGTGACCCTTGATTCAAATCTTCACGCTTAGCTCTGAGATCTTCCATAGCCTTCGCCAAAGCCTCAAGATTCATCTCAAGATTTTGAATATAAATTCCTTTCTCTTGTAGCCATTGAGAGATTGGATTTATACACGGACCTAAGAAAGAGAGGAAATTCCCCATTTTGCAGAAAGAAAAGTTTCTGAGATTTTGAGATTAACCAAACGAGAGAAGATGCAGAGAATAATTGAAGATAAGACTTTCTTTCACGTCCACAATTCTCGATCGAGTGAGTCCAAATCACTGATTTTTCTTGGAAATTTTGGCTTATTAGATTTCCATAATTCTCATGTTCACACATTTTGGTTGTTGACTTTGGTGGGACATACTAATCACAAAGTCTCTCTGACTCCCTGCGCATAAGTATCACTTCAATATTATCTTCTCTAACAGAAGATAGAGTCATAGTATCGTTTCTAACATCACAGTCAAACGGTAGATGAAGACGCGGTCAAAATCTCTCTCTTGTAAAATCAAAACAGAGTAAAATTGTTTTTCAGAACCAAAAGCTGTGTGATCTTTGGTTAAATCGTTCCATCCTTTGCATGATGACGACCTCTCATCTCTCTTAGAGAAGTTATAGGAACCCTAGAGAGTATCTCCTCTACCAAATCCTGCGAAAGGTTGGACATCATCTTCATCTTTTGTCAAATAACAATTAGGGTTTGTAACTTGCCATGCACTCTTTTTATATAATACAAAGAGACATCTTCCGCTTTAAAAAAGTCGTTTCCTTTTCCAACGTGGAATCTAAAGTTCTAAATAATTAAATATGTTTTTTTTTTAAGGGAAAATTTGTTGCTACTAAATTAGTAAAATGGAAATTCCGTATTTGAGATCCTTATTGCTCTGCTTTTTCCCTTTCTAATTCCCAAAACAGAGCAACAACAACACGAACACATATTGCAACTTGTTGTAAGTGATAACTATGTAAAGATAAACAAGTATCTCTTGTTCTTACTCGTAAGGTTCCATGTATACTCCAAAATCAAGTAAAGTCACTGATCACATGATATCGATATAGAGATACAACTTCCCATGTTTTAGACAAACAAGAGATGTCCAGAGAGCAATATGGTTTGATTAAAGTCAACGGGTAATATTACACAACTAATCAATCACAAAGGAAGAGAAGGCTAATGGCATGTTCAACTTCCAAGGAGCTGAATCAGAAGATACGTGTTATGCCTTGTGGCTACAACCCAAACTAAGACTGTAACATAAACAAAAACAAAAGAAAGACAGAGGCATTATATTAAAATATAGAAGCATGTCATAACCCTTAAAAAACATTATACGAAAACAAAGAAGAGAATACGAGAAATTAATTATACCAGTTCGCAAGAAGATACAAAGCGAGTTTTGGTAGCTTCGTCCTCCCATTCCACACCTTCAATCCAACTATTCTCTTTGTACTTTACGACGAGTCCGTTTCCACCATGCATGCCACTTTGAGAATCCAGTGGAATTTTTTTCAGATTTGGACATCTGAAGACACTGAGTTGCTTTAGACATGGAAAGGGTAGAGGACTCCAATAGATATTCTTTAGCTCAAGTAGACACTCAAACTTGAGAAAAACCAGCTTTGCAAAAGGAACAATCCCTGTTTCTTCACCTTCACAAGTTTTCTCTTTGCTTATTATATCTTCAAGTTGATCTGCATTTCCAACGTCAAGATCTTTAAGATTTGGAACAAACATCAGCAACGTCAGCTCCCTCAAGCATCTGCAACTATTTATTTTCACTTTGGATAGGCTCAAGAAGCATGGCTCTCTCGGATTGTGTAGGGGAGAAACCGTCTTGCTTTTGTTGCATATCCTTCCCGTCTTTATCTCAGGGATAGCGCAGTCATGAATGCTGAAATAACGAAGCTTGTCCATAGTTACCGGAAGTGATAGTCCATTTGATTCCAGATGCGTAGTCCTGATCTTTAGAGATCGTGTACAACTCATCAACCTATCAGATCCCAAAATCTTTAGACCTCCACGATGATTGATTCCTGTGCTGAAAATTTCCAAATATTCCAATGTTTCCAACACTTCCACTCCGCACAGAGCCAATGACAATCTGAAACCATATAGTTTCAGAACTTTCAAATTAGGCACCTTTAGTATCCGAGCGATACTCCCCAAGTTCGGTGTATTCTCCAAATCCAAGTGAATTAGTTTTTTCAACTGTTGCATTCCCAGAGGCAAATTACTTATACCAGTACCTGACAGGTTGAGATATTGCAAAGAAACCAAATCTGATATTCCTTCAGGCAATTCACGGAGCATATGATTACCTGATAGATCCAAAACAGCTAGCTTTGGCATGGACTTTAAGAATTCACTTGAGATACTTTCCAAATTCCCGTTTTGCAATAGCAAAGTTGTGAGTTGGAGACATTCAGGACTGCCAGCGAGATGGTTAATCCTGTTATTCATCAATGAAATCCTTCTCACACCGTTCCAATTCTTCACCTTTGGCATTTTATATAACCCAACACCTGCACAAGCAATGAAAGCCTCTTTTTCTTTCCCCAAGTGAGATGCAATCCATAACGCCATTTCACGAACAACATCATGCATACACACCCTTTTTGTTTCATCCGGTTCAACCTCCTCCATCAACAATGATGCACGAACAAGACTACCAATAACCTCATAACCCTTGTTCTCAGCCCTTTCGATACCATCACTTCCGTCTATGATCCCTTCGCATATCCAGTAGTCTATTAGTGTTTCTTTAGAAATTCTATAATCTTCTGGAAATAAAGCGCAATATAGCAAACACGACTTGACATGCTTCTCCTTCATATTATCGTAGCTATATTTCAAAAGCGGGAGGATCTGATCTTCCATGCCAGAAAACTCAATAGCGTATGAAGTCAAAACATCTACCGCGTGATGCCATTCTTGTATGGTCCTCTTGCATGACATGGTTTCACCTATGACATTGAGCGCCAATGGAAGGCCACGACACTTTCTAGCAACGACTTTTGCAAGGCTGAGGATCTCTGGATCGCTTCCTAGTGTTATTTGTCCAACCTTCTTTTGAAACAAATCAAACGCGTCGTTGTCTGCTAGGCATTGGACTTCCATTGGGTCTTCAACCCCCATGCGCGAGCATACATCCTGAGAACGAGTGGTAAATGCCACTTTACATCGGTTTTTTGCTATTGGAAACGGAATTCCGATCTCAGCTAAGTTCACCTTCTCCCATAAGTCATCTAAAAACAACAAAAATCTCTTTTTCCTAAAGAAATTGTATATAACATCGGCTTTTTGATTTTTATCCTTTTTCTCCCACTCTTCTCCACCACCAAGACCAATTTTCTGAGTGATTTCACGTTGAATCTTCTCTACATGCAACTCTTTGGACACCACAACCCAAATCACAAAATCGAATCCCCGCCTTTCTTCACTGAACTTATTGTAGAGTTGTGTGAGAAGCGTTGTTTTTCCCACTCCGCCCATACCATACATACCCATGACACCAACTCCTTCTTCCATGAGATGATTCCATGCCTTTTCCAGCATTGTTTCTTGACCAACAATTATCGGTTGAAGTTGTCTTTCATCCACTTCAGATGTTTGAGCTTGCTCAACAATCACTTCAAATTCTCTACTTTTGAGTTTCTCCGCCTCCCTTAACGTCAAGAAAACATTTTTCCCATAACGATAACTCGATCTTAAACTCTTAGAGCAAAACCCACAAAGGCACAGCCTTTGAAGCTCAACAGTTCTAGCAATAAGAAGATCACTGACTCTGTTTTCCATAGTCGCAACTCTATTAAGCCATACTTGGAATCCTGAAAGCCTTTGTAGACCTCTATCCTCCTCTCTTGTGACCATTCTTGACAAATCATCACGCTTAGCCTTGAGCTCTTCCATGGATGTCACCAGAGCCGTGAGATTCTTCTTGAGATTATGTATATAACCTACTTTCTCGTCAAGCCAGTTAGAGATTTTGTTTATACACGGATCACAAGGAATCGAGAAAGAGATGCCCATTTTCCAGAAAGGAAGAGAGATTTGAGGTTTGAGAAATTTTACCGATACAGAGAAATAATTGAAGATAAGACTTTCTTTCTCGTCCACAATTCTTTAGTAAGTCTGAATCACTGAATTTTCTTGGAAATTTTAGTTATTTGATTTCCATCACACTTGGTAGTAGACTTTGGTGGGACATACTAATCACAATTCACAAAGTCTCTCCATGGCTAACCGAAGTCTCTAATTAGAGAATCTTCGTTGATAATTATTTCCAAAATAACGGTTGTTGACTTTGGTGGGACATCACTGTATATAGAGTAACCACAAAGTCTCCGTTGTTGACTGAAGAAGAAGACTTGAGAATCACGTAAAACCCAAATCGCACCACGTGACTATCATCACCCGCCGGAGCGTCGACGGGAACGACACTGGGTGGTCGTCTTCAACAGGCTGTCAAGAAATAGAAACCTCATGGATAAAATCAACCCAATTCCGTGACCCGAACCGTCTTCCAATACAGAGATCTGAGGAGGTTTCCGTCTCATGGATAACTTCTTGGCCACGGAAGGAGATGCATAGACTCATGATTAGCGTACTCTTCATGAACCATTCAAAGATCAAAATTTGAAAACTTGCTCTGTTCCAATTTATACGTAGAAAAGTGTCTAGTTGCTTTTGCTTCATTACACTGAATGCTCTTATATTTCCATTAAATCCGGTTTAGTTCCGGTTTGGATAGAAACGTTAATAATTAATCTTTAGGTTAGGTGGGCCACTTTGACGACAGAATCTCCATGGCTTGAGACTTGACTGACTGTCTGACTGACCCAAGAATTATTGAGAATCTCGTAAAAAATGGCATCATCAATGAAATCACGCCACGTGGCTGTAATCGGAGCTGGAGCCGCCGGGCTAGTTGCGGCGAGAGAGCTCCGACGAGAAGGTCACTCCGTCGTCGTCTTCGAGAGGCAGAAACAGGTCGGAGGAACTTGGATCTACACCGATCACGTCGAGTCGGATCCGTTAAGCGTCGACCCGACCCGAATCGTTGTTCACTCGAGCGTCTATGGCTCACTCCGAACTAACCTTCCTCGAGAATGTATGGGATTCAGAGACTTCCCATTCGCGATCCGATCCGGCGAATCCAGAGATCCGAGGAGGTTTCCGAGTCACGGTGAAGTTCTAGCGTATCTGCAGGATTTCGGTAAGGAATTTGGCATCGAGGAGCTGATTCGGTTCGAGACGACTGTTGTGCGCGTTTCTCCTGCGGCGGAAAGCGACGGCGAAGAAGGAATCGGAAAATGGAGAATCGAATCTACAGAGAAGGAGAAGAAATTCATCATGATGAGATTTACGATGCAGTTGTTGTTTGTAATGGACATTACATAGAACCTCGTCTCGCTGAAATTCCTGGTAAATTCTCAACATCTTGCATCTATGAATGAATCATTTCAAAATCAGAAACATTTGAAAACTATGAATCGTTTCAGGGATAAGTTCGTGGCCAGGGAAGGAGATGCATAGCCATAACTATCGTCTTCCACAACCATTCAAAGATCAGGTACTCAATATTTTTTCAAAATGTGAGATATGATTCATTTTCATGGTGGAGAAGAGAATTGTGATACATTTGATTCATAGGTTGTTGTGGTTATTGGAAGCTCTGCAAGTGCTGTTGATATAAGCAGAGACATTTCCGGATTCGCCAAAGATGTTCATGTGGCTTCTTGGTCAAATCCAGCTGATACTTTTATCAAGCAGAACGGTTACACTAACATATGGATGCATTCAATGGTGAAATAATGGTTTTTGAAACGTTTTCTTGAATCTTTTTTATACAGATAGAGTGTGTCCATGAGGATGGTTCTGTGGTTTTTCAAAACGGGGAAACGATTTTGGTTGATGTGATTATGCATTGCACTGGTTATAAGTATCACTTTCCGTTTCTTGAAACCAATGGAGAAGTTACTGTTGATGATAACTGTGTTGGGCCATTGTACAAACATGTCTTCCCTCCAGCGTTAGCACCGTCGCTCTCCTTCGTCGGGATACCATATAAGGTACAAAGCTCTAAATCATTCCTCTCAAGTTTTTTTTTCTTATCAAATTTGGATCTTTCAGGTTTTACCATTCCCTATGTTTGAGCTGCAAAGCAAGTGGATCGCGGGTGTTTTGTCGGGTCGAATCAAGCTTCCTTCGAAGGAAGATATGATGGTGGAAACCAAAACCATGAAGGCCACATTTGAAGGCTTGGGGATTCCTAAGCGATTTACACACTGTTTGGGGATTGACCAAGTAAGAAGAATCTCTGTAAACTTATGTTCCTCTTTGTGAGGCCAAATCCAAACGAAAGCATGTTAAATGTTGTTGTTTACTTTTGTGTTGTTTGTTTGACAGTTTGAGTACTATGATTGGTTGGGTTCACAAATTGGGTGCTCAGGAACAGAGGAGTGGAGGAAAGAGATGAGTTTGCCTATTTCATGAGGAAGATGAAACATCCGGAGAGTTATAGAGACGAATGGGAAGATCATCACTTGGTTGCTCAAGCTTACCAAGATTTCTCTTTGTATATATCAACCAAAAGATGAGATTTGTAAAAATAAAGATGAAAGCGCTTCTATTTCGTGTACAGCTCATCATCCCTGTGAGAGCTTAAGAACTGAACCAAACCTGAATCATATAACCAATTCCTATGGTTAATATCTCTAATCTTGCCAAGACTTGTAACTCCTTCACCGTGTTGAGATCTAACGAAACATCAGAACCTCGCAATCTCAACACCTTCAAATTTAGTAGACTTGATACCCCAACGATACTCGAAAGTTTTCACGTGAAACTCCAGATTTAAGTGAAGTAACTTCTTCAAACTCTTATAGAAGCCGAGAGGTATATTTCAAATGTCTTTGACATGTTGAGATACCAGCTCTGATATTCCTTGTAGACTCTCCGAGAGATTTCTGTCATACAACATATCCAAAACAAACTAGTTTCCCATATTTTAGACAAACAAGAGAGATCCAGACAGAGCAATTTGGTTTGATTAAAGTCAAAAGGAAAATATTACACAGCAGAAAACTTCAAACGAAACCATTGTATGAATGTTGATGCAAATAAGAAAATATACTCACAGAGAGCAACACACACAGAGTGAGTGATAGTGATTTTGAGAGAAGAGAAGAGAGAAAAGCTTTTTGGAACAAAGGCAAATGGCATCTACAACTTCCAAGGAGCTGCATCAGAAGATACCGTTATACCTTGTGGCTACAATCCAAACTACACTGTAACAAAAACAAAAAGACAGAGGCATTAAAAAAATGGAAGCAGTTCATAACCGAAGAAAAAATCATACGAAACAAATACGAAGAATACAGAAATTATACCAATTTGCATGAAGATAAGAAGCGAGTTTTGGTAGCTTCGTCCTCCCATTCCACACCTTCAATCCAACTTTCCTCTTTGTATTTAAGACGAGTCCATTTTCACCATGCATGCCACTTTGAGAATCCAGTGGAAGCTTTTTCAGATTTGGACATTCTTACATTGAATACTTTAGACATGGAAAGCGTAGAGGACTCCAATAGATATTCTTTAGCTTCGGTAGATTCTCCAACTTAAGAGAAACCAGCTTTGCAAAAGGAACAATCCCTGATTCTCCACTTCACAAGCTTTCTCTTTGTTTATTATATCTTCTAGTTGATCTGCCAACTAAGTTCTTTAAGATTTGAAGCAAACATCAGCAACGTCAGCTCCCTCAGGCCTCTGCAATACTTATATTCACGTGGAGAGGCTCAAGAAGCATGGCTCTTTCGGATTGTGTAGAGGAGAAACCGTCTTGCTTTTGTTGCATATACTTCCCATCTTTATCTCAGAGATAGTGCAGCCTAATGCTGAAATAACGAGCTTGTTCATGGTTACTGGAATTGCTATTCCAGTTGATTCCAATTTCGAGATCCCAGAAATTCGTGTACAACTCGTCAACCTGAGAACTAAAAAATAGCTCCAGAGTGGTGGACATGATTTCTAGGGTTAAAATTTCTAAATGCTCCAAGGTTTCTAATTCCTCCACTATGCCGCGATCCCATGAAAACCACTTCCAGCTAATTCAGTATCATCAAATTATGCAGATTTGATATCCCAGCAATACTCGAAAGCTATGTGTATAACCGAGATTCAAGTGAATGAGTTTTTTCAACTCTTGTAGACCCTTAGGGAGATGACGGATACCAGTATCTGACAAGTTGAGATATTCAAAGAAACTAAATCAGATACTCCATCCGGCACTTTGGTGAGATTTATTAAATGATAGATCCAACACCTGTAGCTTCGGCATGGACTTGAAGAATTCACTCGAGATATTTACCAAATCTCCCCGTTGCATGAGAAAAGCTGTGAGTTCGAGACATTCAGGACTGCCAGCTAGATTGCGAATCTTGTTCTTCATCAGTGACATTCTTCTCACACTGTTCCAATTCTTAACCTTTGGAATTTCATTTAACCCTACACCTGCATGCACAATGAAAGCCTCCTTTTCTCTTCCCAATTCAGATGCAATCCACAATGCCATTTCGCGAACAACATCATGCATACGCACACTTCTGTTCCATATTTCCATCCTCTTCCATCAACAAAGATGCACGAACAAGATCACCAATTATCTCATACCCCTTGTTCTCAGCCCTCTCTATACCTTCACTTCCATCTATAATACCTTCGCCTATCAAGTAGTCTATCAAATCTTTTTAGAAATCAGATCATCTTCTGGAAATAAAGCACAATACAGCAAACATGATTTGACATCCTCGCCCTTAAGATTATCGTAGCTATACTTCAAAAGCGGAAGGATCTTATCTTCCATGCCAGAAAACTCTGTAGCGTACGAAGTCAAAACATTTATCGCGTGACGCCATTCTTCCACCCTTCTCTTGCATGACATGGTCTCCCCTATGACATTGAGCGCCAATGGAAGGCCACCACATTTTCTAGCAACTCTTTTGCAAGCTCAGGGATCTCTGGATCGCTTCCTAATGTTCTTTGTCCAACCTTCTTTTGGAACAAATCAAATGCTTCATTTTCCGCCAAACATTGGACTTCCATTGGGTCTTCAACCCTCATGCGCACATACTCTTGGGAACGAGTGGTGAAGACTACTTTGCATCGGTTTTCTGGTGCTGGAAATGGGACTCCAATCTCTATTAGATCCACCTTCTCCCATATGTCATCTAGAAACAACAACAAATCTCTTTTTCTTCAAGAAATTGTATAAATCTTTGGTCTTTTGGCTCTTCTCTTTTTTCTCCCATCTCTCCACCAAGACCAATTTTCCAGCGACTTCATCTTGAATCTTCTCTACATGTAACTCTTTAGACACCACAACCCAAATCACAAAATCAAATCCACACCTTTCTTCACTGAACTTATTGTTGATTTGCTGTGAGAAGCGTTGTTTTCCTACTCCGCCCATACCATACATACCCATAGTACCAACTCTATCTTCCTTGAGATGTTTCCATGCTCTTTCGAGCATTGTTCTTGACCAACAATTATCGTTGAAGTTGTATTTCCTCTATCACAGCTGACTCAGCTTGATCAGTAACCTTTTGAAAAACTATACTACGGAGTTCCTCAACCTCCTTCAACGTCAAGAAAACCTTTTCCCGTAACGATAACTCGATCTTAAACTCTTAGAGCAAAACCCACAAAGACACAGCCTTTGAAGTTCATCATCTCTAGCACTAAGAAGATCATTGACTTTTTTTCGATAGTCTCAACTCTCTTAAGCCATACCTGATTTCGGCAAGCCTTTGCTGACGTCTATCCTCCTCCTCTCTTGTGACCCTTCTTGACAAATCATCACGCTTAGCCTTGAGCTCTTCCATGGTTGTCACCAGAGCCTGAGATTCTCTCAAGATTATGTATATAACCTACTTTCTTGTCAATCCATTAGAGATTTTATATACACGGATCACAAGGTAGGAGAAAGGGTTGCCCATTTTGCAGAAAGGAAAAGAGAATCTAGATTTGAGAATTTTACTGATGTGACCAAACCGAGAGAAGATGCAGAATAATTGAAGTCTGAAGATAAGACTTTCTTCTCCGTCCACAATCCTCGATCGAGGAGTCCAAATCACTGATTTTTCTTGGAAATTTTGCTTATTGATTTCCATAATTCTCACGTTCACACACTTGGTCATTGACTTTGGTGGGGACATATATACTAATCACCGAACAAGAACAACACTTGAGAATCTTCGTTGATAATTAATTGAAATTCCTGATAATTAACTTCCTTTGATTATTAATTCCATAATAACGGTTGTTGACGTTGGTGGGACATATATAGTTGACTGAAGAAGAAAACTTGAGACTTACGTAAAATCCAATTCCCACCAGAGCTTCGGCGGGAACGTAACTCGGTGGTCGTCTTCAAGAGGAACAGAAACCTCCATCATGTCAACCTGATGGAGAGCGGAAGCTAGATAAACTCGATGATCGTTGATTCCCAAGAATAGCCGTTCAAACGAGGGTTCTTGATAATCGTTGATTCTCAAAGAATACCGATAACAAGGATAAGATGAACTGAAAAGTTCTATGTTTATTCAATAATCATAAGCTGTCTTACAATAGAACCTAGTGGCTAACTTATATACTTAAACGAAACCCCTAACGTAGTTAAGAAACAGAGTCGAAAGCCCAAATGAAAGAAAAGCCCAATAACAAATAAAAGGCAACATCACGGTGAAGATCATGGAGACATGATCGAGTGAAGATGCGCTGCATCAGGTCCCCCGGGGTAAGAAAAGATTCGTCCTCGAATCTGGATCATTGTCAAAGCAGGCAAGCGGAATTACTCCACCAACAATAGCAGATCAAATACACACGCACAGATGTTGTTACACTAACGGTAACGTAGCTTGGGACATTGAGTGTTGGGAAGTGAACACCAATCCTCATTTTGGAGACTAAAACTGTATATTCCACCAATAGTTGTAGAAATGTCAACAAAGAACTCCAACTGCGTGATTCGCATGACAAGTCCTTCACAATGACGAAGACAATAAAACCTAGTTTGCTTGGTGCAAAATCAGCCACAAAACACCACAAAACCACCCATATTGGCTTCGGCTGGTCACGTATACATCCCTTGTCCACGTTTGAGAACGCTGATTGCTCAAGCACCTCGATTAAGCTCAAATGTAACGCCTCCTTACTATGAACTTTCGTAACATCGTAAGAGAATCCCACTGGTGAGATATGAACATTGCTCTTTCTCTTTAAAGAAGCTTCATATGGTAACTGATATTGGGACGGCCTAGTAGAACAAAACAAAAGCTCTTGTAAATCTCCAAAACTGAGTTTCCCTAGGATCTTCAGAACAAGCCGACGAATACAACTACATGGTCGCATCCAATGACGAAACCACTTTGTAACCAGCGAGTGCCAAATGTAACTACAAACCTCAACGTTCACAGAAATTATCCATGCGAGAAGATGCATGTTGTTCGTTTGGTCTGAAACGTGAATATCATACTCATGTGACCCAAAAGCAACGTCCACTCGCCTCAAACCCCTTGCGATGTCATAAGAGAGTCTAAATCGAGTCGTACGCATAGCTCCATATACTCTGTTATAAACGTCATAGTAGAAGCCACGTCGTAACGGAGTGAGAAAGAAGAATCTCCACTGCACCGTTGTGAACCTTGGAGGCAGGGAAAACATCATGTTTTGATCCCAAAGCGGACGCTTAAAGGAAAACTCTTTCCAGCAAATTACCATGTCGTCGACTACAAGATATTCCAGCTGAAATCCATGATGAGAAGAGTAAGGTAAAGAATAATGCGAACTCCAGACTTCCGTAAGCTTCAAGTCAAAAAGCTCCAAGAAAAGACAATGATCATAAGAAGTCACATCTTCACAATTTAGATCCCACTCAACGCACGTGTATCTCATTATGTTCCCAAAGAGATCCACCGTTGCCAACACATAAAGATTTTCCTGCCATGTGGCTTGTAAAGCAACAATTTGCTTTATTAATTCCCACGTGATAATGGACAATCCATTGCATGGTGGTAATAGCAAAATAGAGGTGTTGCAACAGACATGAAAAACAGAGCTATCGTAAAACAATAACTTGGGTGATTGACAGATAACCTCACGCCATTGAATATATGTATTAGACGTGTCTTGATAAACCCATATTGTGTGACACAAAACAGCCATTTTCCACGTTAAATTTCCACATTGCAACCCACAAAGCCACAAAACGGTCGGAAAGAACACAATTGGCATGATCGTAGACGTGAAAAGGAGAAGCCCAAAAGCTTTGGGATTCCATGGTGGCCACAAAAACTTGAGCTCCTCTTTACTAGCCATGGTAGCGGCACCTTGAGACATTAAGAACCAGAAAAGAGAGAACAAACAAGTAGTTTGTGGGACTTTCACAAGCGGTGCTTCACCAATGTCACTGTGAATTGAAAACTCCACGGAAAACACCACACTACGCATAAGAAAAACCCACTTGACTATGATCTTGTGCTTCCATTTTCCCCCAAAACAAATGTAATCATGCATGAGACCAAACATGCGCAGATGTAGTAGATACGGCACATTCAACATAGCGGCAAGTATTAAGAGATCTTTCAAAGTATTTGTGTGTTCCACAAAACAAGTCGAGCATATAGTGTTCACGTTGGCTAAATTCCCTGAAGTATCCACATAAGATTTCATGTCATGCAAGAGAAAATCTTTATCTGGCTCCACAGAAAGACTTTCACGTTGGGTGCTTCGAAGAAATTGGTAGTAGTGTAAATATGATATCCTTGAGAAAGCTCCATTAATGAGTACGGCATCGGAGAAATCAATTACCACCTTCAAAACAAGCCAGCAAATAGAACTATCCCATCTTGTCCGTGAATGTAACCATTGCGAGACCAGCTCGTGTCGTACATAACGACCAACATCAAAGTCGTCTAGTATTAACCATGCGAGAATAAGCTGAAAACCAGAGCCGTCAAAACCAATGTGAAAAATATAGCTAGAGCAAAACGGCGACTCTCTGCTTGAACCCCTGTCCACAATCGAGTGATCTAATACAAGAACATCTACTCCACTCATTGTGACAAAATTTGTGTAACCCAAACCAAAATCCGAAGTATGGACATGTGTACTCATCAGTGAAACGAGCCTTAGCTTCTCATTAGTAACTTGGATTTTGTCACATTTCGATGAATCATCATAGCCCTTAACCGTGAATTCATCATTACAAACAGTACCAATCGGATCATCTCTATTGACACCAATAAACGGATCACCATAAACCTTGTGGTAGAGATTTTTCTTTTTGAGGTGAAAAGGATTATCACGTTGATAATGATCTGGCGGTTCACGATCTGGTGGTTGGCCATTGATCTGTCGATGATACTGATTAAGATTAAAAAAAATTACCTTGATGTCTTTTAGCTATGTGATTCACCATGTCTTCATGATAAGATGAAAATACGATCCCATCAGTCTTGCATAAAGCAGAATTAATATATTGCTTCCCTTGACCTACATTCGTATCTTCGTCCTCCTCACCAAGTTTATTTATTACTTGAACATATTCTGCTGGTCCAAGTTTTACGTCTTCCTTTCTTTGAATTCCTAAGAACTTGATATACTCTTCATCATAAACATCAAAGATTGGATTTGCATCATCACGGTCATGACAAATCTGATTAGCACCATCAGAATCACAAAGGCGGAAGATCGGATCTGCCTCATCATAGACATCGTAGATTGGAGCTCCATAAAACTCGTTGTAGAGATCTCCTACAGCTTGATAATGGTTCTCGTCGTCAATTTCTTCAACCTCTTCGTCAAAGATTGAATCATCCCCTTGGAAAAAAATTGGCGGGTGTTGGTTAGCCAAGATTAACGCGTCTAGGGCACTTACCATGGACTCTCGCAACACGTCACACATAGTTTGTTGAAACTCCGCTAGAGCTTCTCGCAAAGCAATAACTTGCTTGTTCCTCTATCGATGTAGTTTATGTCTTGGCGGCATGATAAAAGGACCGAACCTTGATTGAGAAACCAAAGTGCTGTCTCTGGTACCAACTGATGGAGAGCGGAAGCTAGATAAACTCGATGATCGTTGATTCCCAAGAATAGCCGTTCAAACGAGGGTTCTTGATAATCGTTGATTCTCAAAGAATACCGATAACAAGGATAAGATGAACTGAAAAGTTCTATGTTTATTCAATAATCAAAAGCTGTCTTACAATAGAACCTAGTGGCTAACTTATATACTTAAACGAAAACCCTAAAGTAGTTAAGAAACAAAGTCGAAAGCCCAAATGAAAGAAAAGCCCAATAACAAATAAAAGGCAACATCACGGTGAAGATCATGGAGACATGATCGAGTGAAGATGCGCTGCATCACAACCTGGATCCGTTAAGCGTTGACCCGACCTGACCCGACATCTTCGAATACAGAGATCTGATGAGGTTTCCGACGTAGGGATAACTTCTTGGCCAAGGAAGGAGATGCAAAGTCATAATAATTAGCGTATATATTCTTGAAACATTTTAAGATCAGGGTCGCATTTATTCACATATCATAAATAACAATACAGCTAAAAGCATTATTTCTCCTGTAATTCAGAGAGATTTTGATTCTGCGATACATCCAAAACTGCTACTATCAACAAAGAATATGCACATGCACATGCTCAACAACCTTCTTGAGTGATGCATCAAAATGTTATTGTCCACAGACAATTTAATTAGGTATTAATCATATAAGAGAACTTGAGAGACACGCCCACTTCTCTCAATGCCACAGTTTAGTTTTTGATCAAAAGGGACATAGGAAACACGGTGTGAATTAAAAAAAACAAAAATGAATGAAAAGAAGATCCATGCAAGAAACAAACAAGTTTTTTTTGAAAAATATTACATATAATCTCGTTCTTTCCTTTTGCCACATGCACGTACTGGGCCTTGCTGGATCTGCACCGAACTCGGAGCATAAGAGCACATAAGTGGCAGATGATTAGATTCCCTGAGAACAATTATTTCTTTGAAGTATCCATTCTCTTTAACCATGTAAGCTCTGTTGTCGGTTATAACCCAAACCACTACGACTTTCTTGTCTTCATCAATAAAGAAACTCCCACTTTGAACTGTAATGTTTTTTATTTATTGAGATAAGGATAAATATTGGGAATTAGATTTGTTATTATCAAGTTGTATTTGGATTAGGACTACTTATTAGGATAAGGATTGATCTCTTTTTGTATATATACATGTTGTACACAATCAATACAAGCAACCTTTTCCAAAACGTTTCATGGTATCAGAGCAAGTTTTCCTCACCTGAGCGATTTTTTCTTTTCTCATATACTCTCCGTTCTCTGTTTTCCCGTTAACTCGAAAACATGTCGGCGAGTGAATCTTCTACAATCTCTTCTACAATGTCTTCTACTATGTCTTCTACATTCTCTTCTACAAGTTCCTCAGCTATGTCTACTATTATTCCGAGCTCCTCCATCTCGGATCCTGCTTACACACTTTATTCTTCGGATAACCTGGGTACTCTGATCACTCCGGTTCTTCTCCGTGGTGATAACTACTCCGAATGGGCTACTAAGCTTTGGAATTCTCTACAAGCTAAACAAAAGATCGGATTCATCGATGGTACTATTGTGAAACCAGAGACGAATCCTGATCTTGCTCGTTGGACTGCTACTAACTCCATGATTGTCGGATGGATACGTACATCCATCGATCCCACGATCAGATCTACTGTTTCTCATGTTCCTGATGCACACAAGCTCTGGAACGCTCTTCAACGTCGGTTTTCCGTCAACAACAGTGTCCACAGACATCTCCTTACTGATGATATCACCAACTGCAGACAGAACGGACAACCAGTTCTAGAGTACTACGGTCGTCTTTCTAAGCTATGGGAAGAGCTTCAGAACTTCCAAACCTCTCGGTCTTGTTCTTGCGATGCATCTGTTGATCTAGAAAGAGAACGAGAGGAGGCTCGGGTTCACAAATTTCTTTTTGGACTCGATGAAGCTCGTTTCAGCTCGATTCGATCTCAAATCATAGACGAAGACCCACTTCCGGATTTGAACTCTGTTTACTCTCGTATTGTACGAGAAGAGCAACATCTCACGATGCGCTCCAAGGATATCAAAAACGAGGCTGTTGGTTTCTCTGTCAAATCGGAGTCACCACATTCATCTACTCCATCTGCTGCAGCTGCTTTTCGTAGTCGTGATCCTGCACGTTCTTGCACCCACTGCAATCGTAAAGGACATGATGTTTCCGAGTGTTTCGCTCTTCATGGATACCCTGAATGGTTTCTCAAACAGCAAGCTGCACAAGGACGAGGCGCTCCTTCCCAGCGTGGTCGTGGAGGCCGCACAACTACTTCTGCAGGTCGTGGCCGAGGCAGAGCTAACACTACCCGTACAGCTCCTCTCCACGGCACCGATACCTCCATCACCAACGTTGCTCCTTCACATGCCTCAGATCAAATTGCCGCCTTGATCAGCCTCCTTCAGAACCAACAAACCCAGTTATCCATTGATCGTCTGTCTGGTAAAACTAAACTCATTGATGTTATTATCGATACAGGAGCATCACACCATATGACGGGTGATTTATCTCTTTTACGAGATGTACGAGACATCGTTCCCTCTGCGGTTTTGTTTCCGGATGGAAACACTTCTCGTGCGATCAAACTCGGAACCTTGTCTCTCAATGATGATTACTTTCTACGAGATGTTCTTTACATACCAGATTTCAACTGCACCTTGATTTCTGTTTCTAAGCTCCTGAAACAAACAGGATGCATTGCTATCTTTACTGATACTCTATGTGTTGTATAGGATCGTTTCTCGAGGACCCTGATTGGAGCAGGTGAAGAGAGAGAGGGGGTCTACTATTTTACGGGAGTCACGGTCGCGCGGTCCCATCATGCTACAAAGGACAAGACATCTCCTTCTGTGCTTTGGCATCGCAGACTTGGTCATCCCTCCTACAAAGTGTTATCGGCTTTACCGGTGTTCAATAGTTTTAAGTTTGATTTCAGTCATGTGAATTCGTGTGACATCTGTTTTCGCGCTAAACAAACGCGTGGTGTTTTTCAAGATAGTCTTAATAATACGAGTGCTCCTTTTGACTTAATCCATTGTGATGTTTGGGGTCCCTATCGTACGCTTTCTTCTTGTGGTGCTGCATATTTTCT
Source organism: Microthlaspi erraticum (assembly GCA_902728155.2). Taxonomy (NCBI): domain Eukaryota; kingdom Viridiplantae; phylum Streptophyta; class Magnoliopsida; order Brassicales; family Brassicaceae; genus Microthlaspi; species Microthlaspi erraticum. The sequence continues at coordinate 79,903 of CACVBM020001143.1, read as the reverse complement.
AACCATTGTTGACGACTACTCACGATCTGTTTGGACTTTCTTGATGCTTGAGAAATCAGAAACTAAGGGTCTCATACAGAACTTTTGCGCCATGAGTAGTAGACAGTTCGGGAAACCAGTTAAACGAGTACGTAGTGATAATGGAACAGAGTTTATGGTGCTTTCTACCTTCTTTCGTGAACAGGGTATTGATCACCAAACTTCGTGTGTCGATACGCCTCAACAGAACGGTCGTGTGGAAAGGAAACACAGGCACATTCTCAATGTTGCTCGTGCTTGTCTTTTCCAAGCTCGTTTACCGGTTACCTTCTGGGGAGAAAGCATCCTCACTGCCGCTCACATCATCAATCGCACTCCATCCTCTGTTCTTGACGGTAAAACCCCTTACGAGTTACTACATGGAACACCACCTAAGTATGATTTACTGCGAGTCTTTGGTTGCCTTAGTTATGCACATCGACGCGGAAGAGACAAGGATAAGTTTGGCGATCGCAGCAGGAAGTGTCTCTTCGTCGGTTACCCCTTTGGCAAGAAAGGCTGGCGTCTCTATGATCTTGAAAGGAATGAATTTTTTACAAGCCGAGATGTTATCTTCCTTGAAGACGAGTTTCCAGGAATTCCTGATACTGAGTATGTTTCTCACCCTGTATATCAACCCGATGTTGGCGTCGACGATTGGTTACTTCCTTCTTTATCTACTCCTTCAACGATGGTGAATTCAGCTCCTCCTGCGATTCCCTCAGCTGAAGCTACTCCTATAATACCTACTACTACTGATACAACCGTCACGGCTGATTCTCTCATACCAGCCTCTGTTACTTCTTCTCCAAATTCCCCTGTAACTCCGATAGAAGCTGAGTCTGATGCTACTCCTGAACCTTCATCTCCAGGACTACATCAACTCCTCGGCAGGGGTCATCGTCAACGACAGCCATCAGTTCTTCTTAAGAACTTTGTTACCAATACCGCGACTCTCCGTGACACACCCTCTCTCGCTTCATCTACATCCTCTCTTGGTTCTCCAGATTCGATTCCAGGTACACCACTCTACCCTATCTCTAGTGTTTTATCTGATGCGAGTTTCTCTCCTTCTCATAAAGCATTCATCGCGGCTATCACTGCTGCGGTTGAGCCAACAACATACAATGAGGCTATTAGAGATAAGATATGGCGCGAATCAATGAAGGAGGAGGTGTGTGCATTGGAGATCAATAAAACGTGGATTGTTGTTGCNTCCTTCGAATAACCCGGGTACTCTGATCACTCCGGTTCTTCTCCGTGGTGATAACTACTCCGAATGGGCTACTAAGCTTTGGAATTCTCTACAAGCTAAACAAAAGATCGGATTCATCGATGGTACTATTGTGAAACCAGAGACGAATCCTGATCTTGCTCGTTGGACTGCTACTAACTCCATGATTGTCGGATGGATACGTACATCCATCGATCCCACGATCAGATCTACTGTTTCTCATGTTCCTGATGCACACAAGCTCTGGAACGCTCTTCAACGTCGGTTTTCCGTCAACAACAGTGTCCACAGACATCTCCTTACTGATGATATCACCAACTGCAGACAGAACGGACAACCAGTTCTAGAGTACTACGGTCGTCTTTCTAAGCTATGGGAAGAGCTTCAGAACTTCCAAACCTCTCGGTCTTGTTCTTGCGATGCATCTGTTGATCTAGAAAGAGAACGAGAGGAGGCTCGGGTTCACAAATTTCTTTTTGGACTCGATGAAGCTCGTTTCAGCTCGATTCGATCTCAAATCATAGACGAAGACCCACTTCCGGATTTGAACTCTGTTTACTCTCGTATTGTACGAGAAGAGCAACATCTCACGATGCGCTCCAAGGATATCAAAAACGAGGCTGTTGGTTTCTCTGTCAAATCGGAGTCACCACATTCATCTACTCCATCTGCTGCAGCTGCTTTTCGTAGTCGTGATCCTGCACGTTCTTGCACCCACTGCAATCGTAAAGGACATGATGTTTCCGAGTGTTTCGCTCTTCATGGATACCCTGAATGGTTTCTCAAACAGCAAGCTGCACAAGGACGAGGCGCTCCTTCCCAGCGTGGTCGTGGAGGCCGCACAACTACTTCTGCAGGTCGTGGCCGAGGCAGAGCTAACACTACCCGTACAGCTCCTCTCCACGGCACCGATACCTCCATCACCAACGCTGCTCCTTCACATGCCTCAGATCAAATTGCCGCCTTGATCAGCCTCCTTCAGAACCAACAAACCCAGTTATCCATTGATCGTCTGTCTGGTAAAACTAAACTCATTGATGTTATTATCGATACAGGAGCATCACACCATATGACGGGTGATTTATCTCTTTTACGAGATGTACGAGACATCGTTCCCTCTGCGGTTTTGTTTCCGGATGGAAACACTTCTCGTGCGATCAAACTCGGAACCTTGTCTCTCAATGATGATTACTTTCTACGAGATGTTCTTTACATACCAGATTTCAACTGCACCTTGATTTCTGTTTCTAAGCTCCTGAAACAAACAGGATGCATTGCTATCTTTACTGATACTCTATGTGTTGTATAGGATCGTTTCTCGAGGACCCTGATTGGAGCAGGTGAAGAGAGAGAGGGGGTCTACTATTTTACGGGAGTCACGGTCGCGCGGTCCCATCATGCTACAAAGGACAAGACATCTCCTTCTGTGCTTTGGCATCGCAGACTTGGTCATCCCTCCTACAAAGTGTTATCGGCTTTACCGGTGTTCAATAGTTTTAAGTTTGATTTCAGTCATGTGAATTCGTGTGACATCTGTTTTCGCGCTAAACAAACGCGTGGTGTTTTTCAAGATAGTCTTAATAATACGAGTGCTCCTTTTGACTTAATCCATTGTGATGTTTGGGGTCCCTATCGTACGCTTTCTTCTTGTGGTGCTGCATATTTTCTAACCATTGTTGACGACTACTCACGATCTGTTTGGACTTTCTTGATGCTTGAGAAATCAGAAACTAAGGGTCTCATACAGAACTTTTGCGCCATGAGTAGTAGACAGTTCGGGAAACCAGTTAAACGAGTACGTAGTGATAATGGAACAGAGTTTATGGTGCTTTCTACCTTCTTTCGTGAACAGGGTATTGATCACCAAACTTCGTGTGTCGATACGCCTCAACAGAACGGTCGTGTGGAAAGGAAACACAGGCACATTCTCAATGTTGCTCGTGCTTGTCTTTTCCAAGCTCGTTTACCGGTTACCTTCTGGGGAGAAAGCATCCTCACTGCCGCTCACATCATCAATCGCACTCCATCCTCTGTTCTTGACGGTAAAACCCCTTACGAGTTACTACATGGAACACCACCTAAGTATGATTTACTGCGAGTCTTTGGTTGCCTTAGTTATGCACATCGACGCGGAAGAGACAAGGATAAGTTTGGCGATCGCAGCAGGAAGTGTCTCTTCGTCGGTTACCCCTTTGGCAAGAAAGGCTGGCGTCTCTATGATCTTGAAAGGAATGAATTTTTTACAAGCCGAGATGTTATCTTCCTTGAAGACGAGTTTCCAGGAATTCCTGATACTGAGTATGTTTCTCACCCTGTATATCAACCCGATGTTGGCGTCGACGATTGGTTACTTCCTTCTTTATCTACTCCTTCAACGATGGTGAATTCAGCTCCTCCTGCGATTCCCTCAGCTGAAGCTACTCCTATAATACCTACTACTACTGATACAACCGTCACGGCTGATTCTCTCATACCAGCCTCTGTTACTTCTTCTCCAAATTCCCCTGTAACTCCGATAGAAGCTGAGTCTGATGCTACTCCTGAACCTTCATCTCCAGGACTACATCAACTCCTCGGCAGGGGTCATCGTCAACGACAGCCATCAGTTCTTCTTAAGAACTTTGTTACCAATACCGCGACTCTCCGTGACACACCCTCTCTCGCTTCATCTACATCCTCTCTTGGTTCTCCAGATTCGATTCCAGGTACACCACTCTACCCTATCTCTAGTGTTTTATCTGATGCGAGTTTCTCTCCTTCTCATAAAGCATTCATCGCGGCTATCACTGCTGCGGTTGAGCCAACAACATACAATGAGGCTATTAGAGATAAGATATGGCGCGAATCAATGAAGGAGGAGGTGTGTGCATTGGAGATCAATAAAACGTGGATTGTTGTTGCATTACCACCAGGGAAGAATGCCATTGGGAGCAAATGGGTTTTCAAGATAAAGCACCACTCGGATGGCATGATTGCTCGTCATAAATCTCGTTTGGTGGCGCTTGGAAATCGACAAAAGGAAGGTCTTGACTATACAGATACTTTTGCTCCTGTTGCCAAGCCTTCTACAGTTCGTATACTACTTAATATCGCTGCTGCAAAGAATTGGGAAGTCCACCAAATGGACGTTCACAATGCTTTTCTCCATGGCGATTTGGAGGAGGAGGTCTACATGAAGCTTCCGCCTGGCTTCGAGGGATCTGATCCATCTAAGGTCTGTCTCTTGAAGAAGTCTATCTACGGCCTTAAACAGGCTCCTCGGTGCTGGTTCGCTAAGCTCAATTCTGCATTGAAGACTTATGGTTTCAAACAGAGCAAGGTGGATTATTCTCATTTCTCTTTTATCCGCGACAATATTGCTCTTCATATACTGGTCTATGTTGATGATTTTATTGTTGCTGGGAATGATCTGTCTACTATACACAAGTTCAAGGCTTATCTCAGTGAATATTTTCACATGAAGGACTTGGGGAAACTTAAATACTTTCTCGGGATCGAAGTTGCTCGCAATGCTGATGGTTTCTTCTTGTCCCAACGCAAATATGCTCTGGATATACTGGCTGAATCAGGCTTGCTTGCTTCCAAGCCTGCTTTGACACCTATGGAGCTTAATCACAAGCTCTCTCTTGCTACTGGCGAACCTTTGGCCGATCCACAACGTTACCGTCGTCTCGTTGGTCGTCTCATCTACCTTACTTTTACGAGACCGGAACTGTGTTACTCTGTCCACATTCTGTCTCAGTTTATGCAAACACCACTTCAGGCTCACTGGTCCGCTGCTATCCGTGTTGTACGATATCTTAAGGGCTGTCCAGCTCAAGGCGTTCTTCTCCGTTCAGACTCTGACTTACGGGTTACTGCATACTGTGACTCTGATTGGAATGCGTGTCCACTGACTCGCAAGTCCTTGAGGGCTTACATTGTTCTTCTTGGTGCTTCTCCGGTTTCTTGGAAAACGAAGAAGCAGAAAACAGTCTCCATGTCTTCCGCTGAAGCTGAATATCGTTCGATGTCTTTTGCTTTGCGTGAGCTCAAGTGGATCAAACGTTTGTTGACTGCATTTGACGTGTCTCATTCCATGCCAATGAAGTTATTCTGCGACAGCCAATCTGCCATCTACATTGCTGCCAGTCCGGTCTTTCACGAGCGTACCAAGCATATCGAGAATGACTGCCACCTTGTACGTGATGCTGTGGAAGAAAAACTCATCACCACGGAACACATTACCACGGACGAGCAACCCGCCGATCTGCTTACCAAGTCACTGCCGGCTCCCACATTCACTTACTTATTGTCCAAGTTGGGGATTCAAGATGTTTCACCGCCAACTTGAGGGACGGTACTGAGATAAGGATAAATATTGGGAATTAGATTTGTTATTATCAAGTTGTATTTGGACTACTTATTAGGATAAGAATTGATCTCTTTGTATATATACATGTTGTACACAATCAATACAAGTAACCTTTTCCAAATCGTTTCATTATTCGAGACAGGATTGGTTGATCCTTTACCACCATGAACTTCTTCCAAGATGCTGCATCAGGCTCGATCTTATCTGTAATCCATACCTCCATCACATTTGTATCCTTGCGCATAAGCATCACTGAAATCTTCTCTTCTCTAACAGAAGATAGAGTCTGCATATCGTTTCTAACATCAAACGGTAGATAAAGACGCGGTCCAAATCTCTCTCTTGTAAAATCAAAACAGAGCAAAAAAACTTCTTTCTCTTCTAATCTTCCCCGAGAAAGAAAGTACGTATTTCCCTTCAAAGATATACTGCCTTGATAATAATCTATATGCCAATTATCGGGAGTGACACCAACAACCCTCCATAAATTGGACTTAAAATTATAGATGTGATAATTAATAATTCGTTCGTTAGTAACCAATCAAAAACCTCAAAATTTTGTAGTTGTTGTTGCTCTGATCATATCCAATAGAGTAGTTATCCGACATGTAGAATTCTTTTCTTGGTTCCATACCACAAGCTTGGAGTCCCTTGTGCGGCATAACAATAAGCCGTCTCAGTGAAATACGTTACTTATCACGACTTGATTAAAGAAGCGTCTCAGTGAAATACGTTACTTATCACGACTTGATTAAAGAAGTTACCTATCTTCTTCGCAGATGGAACAACCGAGTCTTCGTGGTTATGGATTCGATGAAGATTAATACTTGTTAAACTAACCACACGACCATAAATCATAATCATCAGAAACCCTTTGGGTGCTTTACTTAATTGCTTCTATCTAAAGCTGTGAACTTTGGTTAAATCGTTCCATCCTTTGCATGTGGACCTCACCTCTCTCAGAAAAGGTATCGGAACCGTAGAGAGTATCTCCTCTTCCAAATCATGCGGAAGATTGGACATCATCCTCATCTTTTGTCAAATAAAAATTAGGGTTCGTAACTTGCCATGCACTCTTCTTATATATACAAAGAGACATCTTCCGCTTTTAAAAAACAAAAAACCGTTTCCTTTGCCTAAGAAGTTCATGTGGCTCCTTGGTCAAATCCAGCTGATACATACATCAATCAAACTAGTCACACTAACCTGTGGATGCATTCAATGGTGAGTAATAGCTCCTGAGTAGTATAGACTATAGTAGCACTTAAAATCAAACGAAAATATTACACAGCTAATCTGGTTTTATTAAAATTAAACGAAAATATTACACAGCTAATCAAATATTACACAGCGGAAAACAATCCAATCAACTTCAAACGTAAACATTGTATAAATGTTGATGCAAATAAGGAAAAAAAAAAAAAAAAAAAAAAAAAAAAAAAAAACAGAGAGAGAGATTATCTTTGGATCAAAGACAAAATGGCATCTTCAACTTCCAACGAGCTGCATTAGCATTAGAATCCTCCTTAACTTCTTCTTCTTCTTCTTCACGTCTTTCTAACACAGTTTAGCCTTGATAGCATGAGTTTAGCACCTTCCTAGCAAGCACGAGATATGGATGAATGTTGAGTTCAAATATAGCTCCAGATCTGGATGAATGTTGAGTTCTATGCCTAACGTTTCTAAATGCTCCAAGGTTTCTAATTCCTCCACTATGCCGCGATCCCATGAAAACCACTTCCAGCTAAATTCAGGATCATCAAATTATGCAGATTTGATATCCCAGCAATACTCGAAAGCTGATGTGCCGAGATTCAAGTGAATGAGTTTTTTCAACTCTTGTAGACCCTTAGGGAGATGACGGATACCTGTAGTCTGACAAGTTGAGATACTTCAAAGAAACTAAATCAGATACTCCATCCGGCACTTTGGTGAGATGTTCATTAAATGATAGATCCAACACTGTAGCTTCGGCATGGACTTGAAGAATTCACTCGAGATATTTACCAATCTCCCCGTTGCATGAGAAAAGTTGTGAGTTCGAGACATTCAGGACTGCCAGCGAGATTGCGAATCTTATTCTTCATCAGTGACATCCTTCTCACAGTGTTCCAATTCTTAACCTTTGGAATTTCACTTAACCCTACACCTGCATGCACAATGAAAGCCTCCTTTTCTCTTCCCAATTCAGATGCAATCCACAATGCCATTTCGCGAACAACATCATGCATACGCACTTCTTGTTCCATTTCTCAGCCTCTTCCATCAACAAGATGCACGAACAAGATCACCAATTATCTCATACCCCTTGTTCTCAGCCCTCTCTATACCTTCACTTCCATCTATAATACTTCGCATATCAAGTAGTCTATCAAATTTTCTTAGAAATCGATCATCTTCTGGAAATAAAGCGCAATACAGCAAACATGATTTGACATCCTCGCCCTTAAGATTATCGTAGCTATACTTCAAAAGTGGAAGGATCTTATCTTCCATGCCAGAAAACTCTGTAGCGTACGAAGTCAAAACATTTTAGCGTGACGCCATTCTTCCACCGTCTTCTTGCATGACATGGTCTCCCCTATGACATTGAGCGCCAATGGAAGGCCACCACATTTTCTAGCAACTCTTTTGCAAGCTTGGGGATCTCTGGATCGCTTCCTAATGTTTCTTGTCCAACCTTCTTTTGGAACAAATCAAATGCTTCATTTCCGCCAAACATTGGACTTCCATTGGGTCTTCAACCCCCATCTTACATACGTCTTGGCGACGAGTGGTGAAGACTACTTTGCATCGGTTTTCTGGTGCTGGAAATGGGACTCCAATCTCTGTTAAATCCACCTTCTCCCATATGTCATCTAAAAACAACACAAATCTCTTTTTCTTCAAGAAATTGTATAAATCAATCGGTCTTTTGGCTCTTTCTTTTTTTTCCACTCTCTCCATCAAGACCAACTTTCTGAGCGATTTCATCTTGAATCTTCTCTACATGTAACTCTTTAGACACCACAACCCAAATCACAAAATCAAATCCACACCTTTCTTCACTGAACTTATTGTTGATTTGCATGAGAAGCGTTGTTTTCCCAACTCCGCCCATACCATACATACCCATAATACCAACTCCATCTTTCATGAGATGTTTCCATGCCTTATCGAGCATTGCTTCTTGACCAACAATTATCGTGGAACTTGTATTTCCTCTATCACAGCTGGAGTTTGAGCTTGCCCAGTAACTTCCAAATTCTCTACTCGAGTTCCTCAACCTCCGTCAACGACAAGAAAACCTTTTTCCCGTAACGGTAACTGGATCTTAAACTCTTAGAGCAAAACCCACAAAGACAAGCCTTTGAAGTTGAACATCTCTAGCATCAAGAAGAGCATCAACTTTTTTCCAAAGACTCAACTTTCTTAAGCCATACCTGGAATTCTTCCAAGCCTTTGTCCACCTTTATCCTCCTCTCTTGTGGCCTTTCGTAATAAATCATTCCGCTTAGCCTTGAGCTTAACCATGCTGTTCTCCAGAGTGGCGAGATTCTTCTCAAGATCGTGAATATAACCAACTTTCTTGTCTAGCCATTGAGAGATTTTATCCATCCACACATCACAGGATATCGAGCAAGAGATTAAATTCCCCATTTTACAGAAAGGGAGAAATCTGAAATCTGAAATTTGCTGATATGAGCAAACCAGAGACAATGCAGAGAATAATTGAAGATAAGACTTTCTTTCACGTCCACAATTCTCGATCGAGTGAGTCCAAATCACTGATTTTTCTTGGAAATTTTGCTGATTTAAATCCATAATTATCACATTCACATATCACAAAGTGGGGCATACTAATCATAAAGTCTCTACATGGCTAACCGAAGAAGAACATTAATCAAAAGAGAGACAGGTTCTTGTAAGGGTTGACTTTGTTGTTGACTTGGTGGGACATACAAATTACAAAGTCTCTCCATTGCTAACCGAAGAAGAGCACTTGAGAATCTCGTACGAGCCCAATCACCCAATCAGATCGCACCAAGTTGCAGTCATCGGCACCGGAGCCGCCCGGGAAGGTCACTCGGTGGTCGTCTTCGAGAGGAAGAATCTGGTGGAAAAAAAAAACCTGGATTCACTGTAATTACGTCGTGTCCGATCCGTTAAGATACGACCCGACCCGACCCGACTTGGTAATCACTCGAGCGTCTATAGCTCTCTCCGAACTAACCTTTCCTCAAGAGTCTATGGGATTCAACACTTTCAATACTGCAACTCCCAATGCTGAGATCACGAAGCTTCTCCGTAGTTACTGGAAGTGATATTCCAGATGCATGTTCCTGGTCTTTCGATATCTTTTACAACACGTCAACCTATGAGATCTCAAAATCTCAAGATCTTGACGATAATTGATTGCTGTGAAAAAAAAATTCTAGATTTTCCAAAAAAAATTCCAACTCTTCCACTGCACTTTTAGATCCCATGAAAAACAAAAGGGAAACCAAACAATTGATTTTGAAATCCCAACAAGGCAACAATACTCGCAAGTGTTTGAGTTTTTTTCAACTCTAGTAGACCCTTAGGCAAGTTAGGTATACCAGAAGTCGAGAACCTGATAAGTTGAGATAGTGCAAAGAACCTAGGTTTGATATTCCCTCAGGCATTTCAGAGAGAATTTGATTCTGTGATAGATCAAAAACGGCTAGCTTTGGCATGTATTTTACTAATTATGCCCAGATATTTGACAAATTCATCATTTGCAGGAGCAAAGTTGTGAGTTTGATACATTTAGGACTCCCAAAGAGACATCATCACTTGGTTGCTCAAGCTTATCAAAATTTCTCTATGTATATATCACCAGAAGATGAGATTATGTAAAATCAAACAAGATTTGATCAATGCGTTTATTGATCAATGTACAAAGTACAAACTATACTAATATTCGTATATTAATGCTTCAGATTGCAAATGCTCTGATATTCCTTGTAGATTCTCCGAGAGATTTCTGACATACAACATATCCAAAACAAACTAGTTTCCCATATTTTAGACAAACAAGAGAGATCCAGAGAGCAATTTGGTTTGATTAAAGTCAAAAGGAAAATATTACACAGCTATCAAATATACACAGCAGAAAACTTCAAACGAAACCATTGTATGAATGTTGATGCAAATAAGAAAATATAACTCACAGAGAGCAACACACACAGAGTGATAGTGATTTAGAGAGAAGAGAAGAGAGAAAAGCTTTTTGGAACAAAGGCAAATGGCATCTACAACTTCCAAGGAGCTGCATCAGAAGATACCTTTATACCTTGTGGCTACAATCCAAACTATACTGTAGCATTAAAAAAAAAGTAATCAGTTCATACACCCGAAGAAAAATCATATGAAAACAAATAAGAGAATACGAGAAATTATACCAATTTGCAGAAGATAAGAAGCGAGATTTGGTAGCTTCGTCCTCCCATTCCACACCTTCAATCCAACTTTCCTCTTTGTATTAAGACGAGTCCATTTTCACCATGCATGCCACTTTGAGAATCCAGTGGAAGCTTTTTCAGATTTGGACATTCATTACATTGAATTCCTTTAGACATGGAAAGCGTAGAGGACTCCAGTAGATATTCTTTAGCTTCGGTAGATCTCCCAACTCAAGAGAAACCAGCTTTGCAAAAGGAACAATCCCTGATTCTCCACCTTCACAAGCTTTCTCTTTGTTTATTATATCTTCTAGTTGATCTGCAACGACAACATGAAGTTCTTTAAGATTTGAAGCAAACATCAGCAACGTCAGCTCCCTCAAGCATCGCAATTATTATATCACTTTGGAGAGGCTCAAGAAGCATGGCTCGCTCGGATTGTGTAGAGGAGAAACCGTCTTGCTTTTGTTGCATATACTTCCCATCTTTATCTCAGAGATAGTGCAGTTGTAATGATGAAATAACGAAGCTTGTTCATGGTTACTGGAATTGCTATTCCAGTTGATTCCAATTTCGAGATCCACAGAAATCGTGTACAACTCGTCAACCTGAGAGCTTAAAAATAGCTCCAGAGGTGGATACACATCGATCTATGGTTAAAATTTCTAAATGCTCCAAGGTTTCTAATTCCTCCACTATGCCGCGATCCCATGAAAAGCCACTTCCAGCTAATTCAGTATCATCAAATTATGCAGATTTGATATCCCAGCAATACTCGAAAGCTGATTTTATTGAGATACATTCACATGATTCGGTATCTCAGAAACATTGGGCTGCACGTAATTGATTTATCTAGTTACCTTAAGTTCATCTTGTACATTCAATTGTGATTGCCTCTGTTACGGCAACTCAATATTCTCTTGGCTGTATATAACTCTGTAATCATGCTCTGTGAATAAATATCAGAAAAATTCCGATCACTGAAATTCTTCATGGTATCAGAGCACGAAAACTGATAATTTTTTTTTTCTTTCTCTCTTTTCTTTTAACACGATCTCACAATGTCTGTCACTGGTTCTGACAACGGCAACCCGACAACGACTCCGACACCGACTCCGACATCTCCATACGATCTGACTGCTGCTGACAATCCTGGTGCTGTGATTTCACATCCTCTCCTCAAAGGATCCAACTACGATGAGTGGGCGTGTGGAATCAAAACGGCACTCAGCTCTCGAAAAAAATATGGTTTTCTCGATGGATCTATTCCACGTCCAGCTGAAGGCTCTGCAGATCTGGAAGACTGGTGGACGATTCAAGCTTTGCTTGTCTCATGGATCAAAATGACTATCGATCCTTCCATTCGATCGAACATCTCTCATCGTGATGTGGCGAAAGATTTGTGGGATCATCTGAAGAAGAGGTTTTCTGTGACTAACGGACCTCGGATCCAACAGCTTAAGGCTGAGTTGGCATGCTGCAAACAACGCGGTCTCGCCATTGAAGCTTACTACGGCAAGCTCAACCGTATTTGGGACAACATGGCTCAATACAGACCATTGAGGTCTTGCAAATGTGGCAAGTGTGAATGCCAACTTGGATCCCTTCAAGAACAAGATCGTGAAGAAGAGAAGGTTCACGAGTTCTTGTCTGGTCTTGACGACAGTTACCGCACGGTTCGCTCTACGTTGGTTTCACGCTCGCCAATTCAACCATTGGAGGAGGTGTACAACGTACTCCGTCAAGAGGAAGATTTGAAGATTGGCTCTCGGGGTGTAGACGAAACATCTGATGTGAGTGCCTATGCTGTTCAAGCCAGATCTCGTTTTCCTCCATCTCGTAGTGATGAACATGCTAGACCTGTCTTGTGCAAACATTGTAATCGTTCCGGTCATCCATCGGATAGTTGTTTTGCTGTTGTTGGTTATCCTGAGTGGTGGGGAGAGCGTCCAAGGACCAGAACGATGCAAGGCCGTGGTCGTGGTGGAGCTGTTTCCTCTGCAAATGCTGGTCGAGGCAGAAGTGTGAACTATGCCAATGCAGTTCAGGTTCCCCAGCTCCCGCCTACCGAACAAGCGAACTATGTTCTAACCGACCGTGATCGTGATGGAGTTCAAGGACTTAATGATGCTCAATGGCGTGCACTCATGAATCTCCTGAACACCGAAAAATCCAACGCCACCGAAAAACTCTCGGGTAAGATTCCTTCTCCTTCTTGGATAATGGATACTGGTGCCTCACATCATTTGACTGGAAATCGTCACATCTTGAGTGATTTAAGGGATATGGATCCTGTGTTGATAATATTGGCTGATGGTAGAGAACGGATCTCTGTAACAGAGGGTACTGCAATTTTGGGTTCTCATCTGGTTTTGAAGTCTGTTTTTCTGGTTGAAGAATTGACAACTGATTTGATAGCGGTTGGTCAGTTGATGGACGAAAATAACTGTGTTGTTCAATTGGCTGATCAGTTTCTTGTGGTTCAGGACCGTGTTTCGAGGACGGTGATTGGAGCGGGTAAAAGAGAATCCGGAACTTTTCGATTTCGCAGAACAGAGTTGGCTGCTGCTGTTGCAACTCGGGAAGAGAAGTCTTATGAACTGTGGCATCATAGGATGGGACATCCCTCTGCTAGAGTCGTTGGTTCATTAAGCATGTTTCCCTTCCTGTTTTTTCTGAAAATTTCAATAAGGCGTGTGACGTATGTATCCGCGCTAAGCAAACACGATGTTCCTTTCCATCAAGCATTAATAAAACTACGAAAGCTTTTGAGTTGATTCATTCCGATCTATGGGGACCATATCGAACGCCTACACACAATGGCTCTCGGTATTTTCTCACAATTGTTGACGATTTCACTCGAAGTGTTTGGTTGTATCTGCTTACTGAAAAATCAGAAGCACCAGTTCATTTGAGAAATTTCATTGCCATGGCGGATCGGCAATTTGGGTCTCAAGTAAAATGCTTGAGGAGTGATAATGGAAGTGAATACTTGAGCTTGTCCAAATTTTTCCGAGAGCATGGGATTTCACACGAAACCTCGTGTGTTGGCACTCCACAGCAAAACGGCAGAGCAAACGAAAGCACAGGCACATCTTGAATGTTGCACGAGCTTTGATGTTTCAAGCGAACATACCAATAGAATTTTGGGGAGATTGCATCTTGACAGCAGGCTATTTGATCAATCGCACACCGAATTCTGCTCTACAGGGTCTTAGTCTGTATGAAATGCTTCACCAGAAGGCACCGGATTACGATCATCTTCGGGTTTTTGGCAGTTTGTGCTATGCCCACAATCAAAACACGAAAGGAGATAAATTTGCTTCTCGAAGCAGAAAGTGTGTGTTTGTTGGATACCCATACGGCAAGAAAGGATGGCGTCTCTACGATCTGGAAACACATCAATTTTTTGTGTCTAGAGATGTCATCTTCTCTGAAAATCAGTTCCCCTTTCTCTGCAACTCTGTTTCAGGTTCGGAAAAGTTACACGATGAGGAAGGAGAACTTTGGGCTCCACTTGGGGCAAACCCCTTTTTGGCTCAAGATGATGGGCTTTCTTGTACAACTCCAGCGAGCCCAATTCCTAATATACCATCAGGCCCATCTACTCACGACCCATCATTTGACTCTGGTCATGCCTCTCCAATTCAGAACTCGATCTCCACTGAATCGTCTTCTCCGTCGACTCCGTCTGTGCCCTTGAATTCTGAATCTGAGTCTTCATCGTCCGCTTCAGCTCCGGTCTCGTCCCCATCAATTTCTCTGGCACCTCCGTCTGATTCTCCTCCACCAGAAATTCTTGGTCGTGGTCAGAGGAAGAAAACGCAGTCTGTAACGCTGCGAAATTTTGTGATTAACACTGCTCAGAGTCGTCTGCTCAAACGACCATCAACTTCGACTTACCCGATTGCAAACTTGGCTGCAATCGTTTCTCCGCCACTCACACGGCGTATCTTGCAGCCATCACATAAAACATTGAACCTCGCTCTTTCAAAATGGCGGTTCAATTGAAAATATGGAAGAAAGCTATGGGCAGCGAGGTAGAAGCTCTCGAAGAGAATAATACTTGGACGTTGGAAGACTTACCTCCAGGAAAGCGTGCAATTGGCTGTAAATGGGTCTATAAAATCAAGTACAACGCTGATGGCACGATTGAACGATACAAAGCCAGGCTTGTTGCACTTGGCAATAAACAGATTGAAGGAGAAGACTACGGTGAGACTTTTGCACCGGTTGCTCGAATGGGAACTGTTGTTTGTTTCTTAAAGTTGCAGCAGGAAACAATTGGCCGGTGTACCAAATGGATGTACACAACGCCTTCTTACATGGAGATCTTGTCGAAGAGGTTTATATGAAACCACCTCCAGGCTTTTATCCGAATGATGATCAGAAGGTGTGCCGTTTGCGAAAATCGATTTATGGTCTTAAACAGGCACCTCGATGTTGGTTTGAGAAACTCACCAAAGCCTTGAGAGTGTACGGGTTTCAACAGTGCTATTCCGACTACTCCCTGTTTACGTTTGACAAGAAGGGAGTAACTATTAATCTCCTTATATATGTTGATGACATGATCCTCACAGGAAACTCGGAGACAGATTTGCAGAAATTTAAAGATTATTTGTCTTCGTGTTTCAAGATGAAGGATCTCGGCGCTTTGAAATATTTTTTGGGCATTGAAGTGGCTAGGAGTAAGCAGGGTTTCTATCTCAGCCAGAGAAAATATGTTTGGACATTCTCTCTGAAACAGGAATGTTAGGATGCAAACCCGTATCTTTTCCGCTGGAACAACATAAGAAACTGGCGCTTTCTGAGTCTGCCTATTTGGTTGATCCTACTCCATACCGTCGACTGATTGGGCGGTTTATCTACTTGGCTGCAACTCGCCCTGATCTGGCGTTCAGTGTGCATATTTTGTCACAGTTTATGCAGAAACCTAGGGCTGCACATTGGGAATCGGCTTTACGCATTGTCCGCTATCTCAAAGGAAATCCAGGACAGAGGATATTGTTGTCTTCCGAGAACAATTTCCAGATTTCAGGTTGGTGTGACTCTGACTATGCCGGCTGTCCGTTAACACGGCGTTCGGTTAGTGGTTATTTTGTTCAACTTGGTGAATCACCGATCTCATGGAAAACTAAGAAACAAAGCATTGTTAGTAAATCTTCGTCTGAAGCAGAATATCGAGCAATGTCATTTCTTAAGGATGAGCTTGTTTGGATTAAAAGTGTGTTGAGATCGTTGGGTGTTCCTCACACAACACCCATGGGAATGTACTGTGACAATCAATCAGCTATATATATCAGCACCAATCCTGTTTTTCATGACAAAACAAATTGAAGTGGATTGTCATGCTGTACGGGAGCAGATTCAGGCCGGAGAGATCGTTACACATCATGTCTCCACTCATGAGCAATTGGCTGACATCTTTACCAAACCTCTTGGTCGCCAGGCGTTTGAAGCTTTTCGGATCAAGCTGGGCATTCTTGATCTCCATGCTCCAGCTTGAGGGGAGGTATTGAGATACATTCACATGATTCGGTATCTCAGAAACATTGGGCTGCACGTAATTGATTTATCTAGTTACCTTAAGTTCATCTTGTACATTCAATTGTGATTGCCTCTGTTACGGCAACTCAATATTCTCTTGGCTGTATATAACTCTGTAATCATGCTCTGTGAATAAATATCAGAAAAATTCCGATCACTGAAATTCTTCAGATTTGTACACCAGAGATCCAAGTGTATGAGTTTTTTCAACTCTTGTAGAACCTTAGGGAGATGACGTATACCAGTATGTGACAAGTTGAGATATTGCAAGGAAACTAAATCAGATACTCCATCCGGCACTTTGGTGAGATTTTTATTTAATGATAGATCCAACACCTGTAGCTTCGGCATGGACTTGAAGAATTCACTCGAGATACTTACTAAATCTCCCCATTGCAAGAGCAAAGTTGTGAGTTCGGGACATTCAGACTGCCCTCGAGTTTGCCAATCCTATTCTTCATCAGTGACATCTTTCTCACAACGTTCCAATTTTTAACCTTTGGAATTTCACTTAACCCTACACCTGCATGCACAATGAAAGCCTCCTTTTCTCTTCCCAATTCAGATGCAATCCACAAGGCCATTTCGCGAACAACATCATGCATAAGCACAAATTCTCTTGTTCCATCTCGTGCAACCACATCCATCAACAATGGTGCACGAACAAGATCACCAATTATCTCAAACCCCTTGTTCTCAGCCCTTTCTATTCCATCACTTGGCTTGATAATATCTTCGCATATTAAGTAGTCGATCAATATCTCTTTAGGAATCAGATAATCCTCTGGAAATAAAGCACAATACAGCAAACATGACTTGACATGCTCCTCCTTAAGATTATCGTAGCTATACTTCAAAAGCGGAAGGATCTTATCTTTCATGTCAGCAAACTCCGTAGCGTACCGAGTCAATTCATCTATAGCACCACTCCATTCTTCCACCTTTGTCTTGCATGACATGGTCTCGCCTATGACGTTGAGCGCCAATGCCAGGCCACCACATTTTCTAGCAACTATTCTTGCAAGATCATGGATCTCCGGATCGCTTCCTAATGTTCTTTGTCCAACCTTCTTTTGGAACAAATCAAATGCTTCATTTTCGGCCAAGCATTGAACTTCCATCGGGTCTTCAACCCCCATGCGCGCACATACATCTTGGGAACGAGTGGTGAATACCACTTTGCATCCATTTTGCATTGTTGGAAACGGGACTCCGATCTCAGGTAATTCTACCTTCTGCCATATGTCATCTAGAAACAACACAAATCTCTTTTTCTTCAATAAATTGTATAACAGATTGGCCTTTTGGCTTTTCTCCACTCCACCAAGACCAACTTTATGAGCGATTTCATTTTGAATCTTCTCTACATGTAAATCTCTAGACACCACAACCCAAATCACAAAATCAAATCCACGCCTCTCTTCACTGAACTTATTGTTGATTTACATGAGAAGCGTTGTTTTCCCAACTCCGCCCATACCATACATACCCATAATACCAACTCCATCTTTCATGAGATGTTTCCATGCCTTATCGAGCATTGCTTCTTGACCAAAAATTGTCCGTGGAACTTGTATTTCCTCTATCACAGCTGTGTCAGCTTGATCAGTAACCTCTCCAAAATCTTTACTATGAAGTTCCTTAACCTCCTTCAAAGTCAAGAAAACCTCTTTCCCGTAACGGTAACTGGATCTTAAACTCTTAGAGCAAAACCCACAAAGACACAACTTTTGAAGTTGGACATCTCTAGCTCTAAGAAGACCATCAACTTCTTTTTCGATAGTTGCAACTTTATTAAACCATACCTCGATTGCGGCAAGCCTTTGCTGACTTCTATCCACCTCCTCTCTTGTGACTCTTCTTGATAAATCATCACGCTTAGCCTTGAGCTCTTCCATGGATGTCACTAGAGCCTTGAGATTCTTCTCGAGATTATTTAAACAAGCTACTTTCTCATCAACCCAATTAGAGATTTTGTTTATGCAAGGATCACAAGGTATAGATAAAGAGATGCCCATTTTGCAGAAAGGAAAAGAGATCTCAGATTTGAGAATTTTACTGATCTGAGCAAAACCAGAGAAGATGCAAGAATAATTGAAGTCTGAAGATAAGTCTTTCGTTCTCCTCCACAATCCTCCGTTCGAGTGGGTCCAAATCACTGATTTTTCTTGGAAATTTTACTTATTCGAATTCCATAATTCTCATATTCACACATTTGGTTGTTGACTTTGGTGGGGCATACTGATATACTATATATTGTTGACTGAAGAAGAAAACTTGAGACTCACGTAAAACCCAAATCCCACCAGAGCTTCAACGGGAACGTCATTGGGTGGTCGTCTTCATGAGGAACAGAAACATCCATCATCATCATGTCAACCCGGATCCGTTAAGTGTTGACCTGATCCGACCCGGCATCTTCGAATACAGAGATCTGATGAGGTTTCCGACGTAGGGATAACTTCTTGGCCAAGGAAGGAGATGCAAAGTCATAATAATTAGCGTATTCTTGAAACATTCAAAGATCAGTGTCGCATTTATCAAATATCATAAATAACATTACACTTTAAAGCATTCCTTCTCCCGCAATTCATAGAGATTTTAATTCTGCGATAGATCCAAAACAGCTAGTATCAACAAAGATTATGCACATGCTCAGCAACTCTTGAGTGATGCATCAAAATGTTATTTTCCACAGACAATTTGGGTATCAGATATAACCTAAGGGAAAAATGTAATAAATGAGCACACTGCACAAGTATTATCAGTTAATGGTAAACCTATCCGCTAGACCGCTGACAAACCGTATTTAACCATATGAGAAAGCTTAAGAGAAGAACAACACCATACGCCACGTGCTACTCTTCTTCTTCATATTCATAATAAGGATCATCAAGTCTTTGTTTCTTGTACTTGACTTCTTCTTCAAGTCTTCTGGCCTCTCTAAAACCTTGTATTCTTGCTAGTATGGCAGTAGCATCCTCCTTGCGAACATGAGATTCATTGCCAGACTCAACTCCCCCAGTTTGTTGTAACCGTTTCTTGTGTGAAATAAATCAAGTAATGAAACATTGATATTATAATACACAACATGCTTAATTTTTACTTGCAACATGCTTAATTTTTACTTGATAACCTGCGAGATTGAAGAAGCAGCTCAAGTCTCGTTCGACGAAGCCAGTAGTATCCGAGTAAGACCCGCATGCAAGCTCGCGGTCAAGAATTTGTCGAGGAAAATATGCAAGAAGAAGATTGTGAAAACAGGAACAAGGGAAAAGGAAATTTACAACGTTGGAGAATTTACAGTTGAGATCCTTTATTTTTTTGCTATGTTGGAGAATGTTGTGTGTATACATACTATCATAGAAAGCTAAAATTAAGAAGAACATACACAAACGCTTGGCCAGATTATACAACATGTTGGTTATATTTATCATTCTTATAAAATAGAGTCAATAAGGTGAGAAGGAACAATACTGGTCGTATTTAGGAAACAAGGAAGTATTAGAATACGTATGGTTATTGTGTACAAAATTGTGTGGTTAAATACAAAAATGACCCTATATCTTTTGGTTGTCCTTGGTTGACACGTGTTTTCGGCTGTGTTCCAAAAATCGCCGATTTCATCGATTAATCGGTCGGAAAATCGTGATTCGGTGGACCACCGATGGATTAATGAAAAACGGAGGTTTTATGGTCAACCAAGAGTTGACTTTTTTTTTTTTGGAAAAATCATGTTGTTATTCTAATTGGTGTTAGATACAAGTTTTTATTGGTTGAATCTATAAATATTTGACATAAAATGCAAGAAAATGATGAAGAAAGTGAAAGAAAGATGATGAAGGCTGTGATATCTGGACATATTAGGGTTACAAAATCGCAGGATGTGATGAAAGAAGATGATCAAAATTACTATTCTACCCTTCATTAAAAGGGAAATGAAAAAAAAACTCAATATGGGCAAACTGGGAGTCGAACTCGGGTGAGACTGTAGTTGCAGAAGTACGTTAACCACTTTAACTAGCCTAATTTGTAACTAAAATTTTACAAATGTAGTATTTATATATACAATGGTCAACTAGCTAGCTTTTAAGTCAAATATTTTGGAATATAAATATCGTATTGATATTGATATGTTACTTATATAGTGTTATATATATATATAAATATATGAAAATATAGTTAAAAATTCATCCCGTTTAATCCCGTTTTTAAAAAAATTTAAATCCTCACCCGACCGCCCGATTAACGATTACCGATGTTTTGAACACAGGTTTTCGGTGATCCTTGATTGTATCGAAAGTCTCTTTCTCTCCCTCTTTCTTTCCTTCTCTCTCCCCCACACACACACGACTCTCTCTCTCTCTCACCAAAGTTTATTTCTCTTTATGAAAAGTCTCTGATAATTAATTCTTGAACAACAATGGTGTTTTTTTTTTTTTTTTTTTAACAACAACAATGGTGTTTCTTAATCTTATGTACCAAAAAGGAGATTTTACAATTAAAAACGAAAATTAAGGTAAACCCATCTACAAAAATACATTTAAGAATTTTGAGAAGATTTACATAGAAAACCAGTGATATTTCTTAATCTTATCTCTAATTTTTTGTTTCACATGTTAACTTAATTATTAGCAAGTAAACAATTATTTTGGAATTTCAAAAAGGTTCAATCATATATTTTTGCACCAAGTTAACATTCGTAATATCAAAGTAAACATATAGATTTATCTATAAGTTTTTATTTTACAGGGTAAACTAATTATTAGCTAAATAACTACGAGATTAGTTGTAAAAAAAAATTATGATGGATGAAACACAATGATTTCAGAGTAATAAATACATGAAAAT
The DNA here is from genome assembly GCA_902728155.2 of Microthlaspi erraticum. NCBI lineage: Eukaryota > Viridiplantae > Streptophyta > Magnoliopsida > Brassicales > Brassicaceae > Microthlaspi > Microthlaspi erraticum. Next base: position 58,494 of record CACVBM020001143.1, on the reverse strand, counting down.
GTTGGTACCATATCACTAGTAGTCCATATAATATTTTGTACAATAATTTGTTGATGCAATTGAGGTGTTGTTAAAGACTTAACATCTTCTTTATTTGTAAACAGTATATTAACGATATACATTATGTTGACGAGTTATCCATTTCTGAAACATGCTAACACCTAAAGTATCATGTATATCTATCTGCGTTTACATCCAATTTTATATTTTAGACGGTATTAAAGACGTTAGACGTTGAAGTTATTTGAAGAATAATAACGAGTTGACTAAATACACTTACATACTGAAAATATATTACATTATCGAGTTACATGTTTGTGATACATGCTAACAAGTATGTTATCAGGTATATATATAGATATTTACATTTAACATTATGTTTTACACGATATTAAACATGTTATATATATAACAATAATATATCATATAAATTGTTATTTGTGTTACAAATTTGTTTAACGCGGTACAAACAAAGATACTTTGTTATTAAAAAGAATATAGTGTTAAAATAACAATTTAAATGTTAAGAATAATGATATACAACAATTCGATATGAAAACAAACTTGTAAATTGGAAAATTAGAAACATATACAATTGAAAATTGGGCATGAAAAATATCATATTTTGTCAAATCCGTAAAAGAAGTTGCGGTAATCTCTAGAGTTGAAGCAGCAATAGAGACAAAATAGGGATTTAAGATGGTGGAGCTTAGCCAATAGCTGCTATGGATACAATATCAAACAAAATCGAACCAAACAATTGCAATAAAAAAGAACAGCAATGAAAGTATCTATAAAATGATAGAGAAAGAAAATTTAAGAAGAGAAGATGCAATGGTGGATTTGCAGAAAAAGGAAGAACATAAGAGAGAGAAGATAGGCGGAGGAAACAAAAGAAACAAGAGAGAAAGTGAGAGAGAGAGAGAGAGAATGGAGAAGGGAACAAGACAAGGGAAGAGAATGTAAAATATTTCATTATTATATCAAGGGCAATTGTGTATTTATGAAAATACGAAAAGCAGGTATTAGTATTTCTCCCTGTTACCTAAATACGATGTATAATTAGGTCATCTATGCAAATTTCTCTATAAAATATACGGTTCCTAAAATCTTTTATACACAAAATGCCTAAAATTCCCCTGAGTATATGACACACGTGACACGTTCATACATACATACATATTGCATGTACACACTTTCCCTCTTTCTCTCTATATTATGTTATTATATTTTGGACATTATAGCAATGACTCAAACTAGTCCTTCTTCATTATATGTTAAACCCGGTTTAGTTCCGGTTTTGATAGAAATGTTAATGATCTAATCCGTCGGTCCAAGCGACTTTGGTCCATTTTTAATGACCGAATCTCCATTTCTCCCAAAGAATCATTGAGAATCTCGTAAAAACCCAAATGGCATCTTCGACATCAATCAAATCACGCCACGTGGCTGTAATCGGAGCTGGAGCCGCCGGACTAGTGGCGGCGAGAGAGCTTCGACGAGAAGGTCACTCTGTCGTCGTTTTCGAGAGGCAGAAAGAAGTCGGAGGAACCTGGATCTACACCGATCATGTCGAGTCGGATCCGTTAAGCGTCAACCCGACCCGACTCGTCGTTCACTCGAGCGTCTATGACTCTCTCCGAACTAACCTTCCCCGAGAATGTATGGGATTCAGAGACTTCCCGTTCGCGATCCGATCCGGCGAATCCAGAGATCCGAGGAGGTTTCCGAGTCACGGTGAAGTTCTAGCGTATCTGCAGGATTTCTCTAAGGAGTTTGGGATCGAGGAGCTGATCCGGTTCGAGACGACGGTCGTGCGCGTTTCTCCGGCGGCGAAAACCGACGGCGGAGAAAGAATCGGAAACTGGAGAATCGAATCTACAGAGAAAGAGAAGAAATCTCATCATCGTGATGAGATTTACGATGCTGTTGTTGTTTGTAACGGACATTACATTGAACCTCGTCTCGCTGAAATTCCTGGTAAATTCTCAACATCTTGCATCTATGAATGAATCATTTCAAAAACAGAAACTTCATCTCAACATTTGAAAACAATGAATCATTCAGGGATAAGTTCTTGGCCAGGGGAGGAGATGCATAGCCATAACTATCGTCTTCCACAACCATTCAAAGATCAGGTACTCAAATCATTGTCAGATTCTTATGCCAAAGATTCATGGTGAAGCCTGTGCTGCATTGCATGGATTATATAGGTTGTTGTGCTGATTGGGAACTCTTCAAGTGGTGATGATATAAGCAGAGACATTGCTGGATTTGCCAAAGAAGTTCATGTGGCTTCTTGGTCAAATCCAGCTGATACATACATCAAACAAACTGGTCACAATAACCTGTGGATGCATTCAATGGTGAGTTTTTAGCTCCTGAGTAGTAGTCTAGTCGTACTTACCGTAATAATGTTTTCTTGAATCTCCAAACGCAGATTGAGCGTGTCCTTGAGAATGGTTCTGTGGTTTTTCAGAATGGGAAAACGATTTTGGCTCATGTGATAATGCATTGCACTGGGTAATGATGTTCTTTTAGACTCTGAATTTCAAGATTTTTTCTTTAAACTTAACAAAGCTCTTTCCTTTTTGGTTATAAAGGTATAAGTATGACTTCTCGTTTCTTGATACCAATGGAAGTGTTACTGTAGATGATAATCGTGTTGGTCCATTGTACAAACACATCTTCCCTCCAGCATTAGCACCGTCGCTCTCCTTCGTCGGGATACCATGTAAGGTACAAAAGCTTTAAATCGGCATGGCTTTTGTTATCTTGCTGCTACGGTTCGGATTTTGAAGTCTATAAACAAATTTTGATTTTTTTCAGGTTATACCGTTTCCTATGTTTGAGCTGCAAAGCAAGTGGATTGCGGGTGTTTTGTCGGGTCTGATCAAGCTTCCTTCAGTAGATGATATGTTAATGGAAATAAAGAACTTGTATGCAACACTTGAAGGGGAAGGGGTTCCTAAGCGATATACTCACTCTTTGGGCATCAATCATGTAAGCAAGAGTCTCTTAACATGTTGAAAGCAAAACGGAAACAGGTTCATATGTAATTTTTGGTGTGTGTTGTTCTTTTTGTCACAGTTTGAGTACAATGATTGGTTTGCTTCAGAATATGGGTGCTCAGGAACAGAGGAATGGAGGAAAGAGATGTTTTTGACGAGTTTCATGAGGAAGATGGAGCATCCGGAGACGTATAGAGATGAATGGGAAGATCATCATCACTTGGTTGCTCAAGCTTATCAGGATTTCTCTTTGTATATATCAACCAAAATATGAGATTATGTAAAATCAAATAAGATTTGATCAATGCGTTTATTGATCAATGTACGAAGTACAACTATACTAATATTCGTATATCAATGCTTCAGATTGCAAATGCTCTGATATTCCTTGTAGACTCTCCGAGAGATTTCTGTCATACAACATATCCAAACAAGCTATTTTCCCATATTTTAGACAAACAAGAGAGATCCAGAGAGCAATTTGGTTTGATTAAAGTCAAAAGGAAAATATTACAATGCTCATCAAATATTACACAGCAGAAAACTTTAAACGAAACCATTGTATGAATGTTGATGTAATTAAGAAAAGATAATTCACAGAGAGCAACACACACAGAGTGATAGTGATATAGAGAGAAGAGAAGAGAGAAAAGCTTTTGGATCAAAGGCAAATGGCATCTACAACTTCCAAGGAGCTGCATCAGAAGATACCTGTTATACCTTGTGGCTACAATCCAGACTTCCACTATAACAAAAAAAAAAAAGACAGAGGCATTAAACAAAATGGAAGGGTGCATAACTCGAAGGAAAAATCATACGATAACAAATACGAAAATACCAGAAATTATACCAATTTGCATGAAGATAAGAAGCGACTTTTTGTAGCTTCGTCCTCCCATTCCACACCTTCAATCCAAGTTTCATCTTTGTATTCCAAGACGAGTCCATTTTCACCATGCATGCCACTTTGAGAATCCAAAGGAAGCTTTTTCAGATTTGGACATTCGATTACTTCAAATTTCTTTAGACATGGAAAGCGTAGAGGACTCCAGTATATATTCGTAAGCTCCCGTAGATTCCGCAACTTAAGAGAAACCAGCTTTCCAAAAGGAACAATCCCTGATTCTCTACCTTCATAAGATTTTCCTTTCTCTATTATATCTTCAAGATGATCTGCATGCTTAACAGTAAGTTTTTTAAGATTTGAAGCAAACATCAGCAACGTTAGCTCCCTCAGACCTCCGCAAAGTAGTATATTCACTTTGGTGAGGCTCAAGAAGCATGGCTCTCTCGGATTGTGTAGAGGAGAAACCGTCTTGCTTTTGATGCATATACTTCCCATCTTTATCTCAGAGATAGTGCAGCGCTCAATGCTGAAATAACGGAGCTTGTTCATGGTTTCTGGAATTGCTATTCCATTTGATTCCAATTTCAAGATCCTCAGAAATCGTGTACAACTCGTCAACCTGTGCCAGCTTAAAAATAGCTCCAGAGGTGGATAAATATCTAAATATCTAAATGTCTATTCTTAAAATATCTAAATGCTCCAAGGTTTCTAATTCCTCCACTATGCCGCGTCCCATGAAAAGCCACTGGAAGCTAATTTCAGTATCATTAAATTATGCAGATTTGATATCCCAGCAATACTCGAAAGCTGACGTGTATACCCGAGATCCAAGTGAAAGAGTTTTTTGAGCTTTTTTAGACCCTTAGGGAGATGACGGATACCGGTATGTGACAAGTTGAGATACTTCAAAGAAACTAAATCAGATACTCCATCCGGCACTTTGGTGAGATTTTGATTACTTGATAGATCCAACACCTGTAGCTTCGGCATGGACTTGAAGAATTCACTCGAGATACTTACTAAATCTCCCCATTGCAAGAGCAAAGTTGTGAGTTCGGGACATTCAGGACTGCCCTCGAGTTTGCCAATCCTATTCTTCATCAGTGACATCTTTCTCACAACGTTCCAATTCTTAACCTTAGGAATTTCACGTAACCCTACACCTGCATGCACAATGAAAGCCTCCTTTTCTCTTCCCAATTCAGATGCAATCCAAAATGCCATTTCACGAACAACATCATGCATATGCACCACTTTTCTTGGACCATTCCATCTATTCCCTTCCATCAACAATGATGCACGAACAAGATCACCAATTATCTCATACCCCTTGTTCTCAGCCCTCTCTATACCTTCACTTCCATCTATAATACCTTCGCCTATCAGGTAGTCGATCAATTTCTCTTTATCAATTCTATCATCTTCTGGAAATAAAGCGCAATACAGCAAACATGATCTGACATCTTCGCCCTTAAGATTATCGTAGCTATACTTCAAAAGCGGAAGGATCTTATCTTCCATGCCAGAAAACTCTATAGCGTACGAAGTCAAAACATTTATCGCATGACGCCATTCTTCCACTGTCTTCTTGCATGACATGGTCTCCCCTATGACATTGAGCGCCAATGGAAGGCCACCACATTTTCTAGCAATGTCTTTTGCAAGCTCAGGGATCTCCAGATCACTTCCTAATGTTTCTTGTCCAACCTTCTTTTGGAACAAATCAAATGCTTCATCGTCATCCAAACATTGGACTTCAAATGTCATCTCCAATTTGCAAATTTCCAAATGCTCCAAGGCAAATGTCATCTCCAGTTTGCATCACGAGATACCTGATATATATGTCCCTTTCATACTTATTATACTGTAAAATAAACAAAAAGACAGAGGCATTAAAAAATGGAAGCAGTTCATACCCGAAGAAAAAAATCATATGAAAACAAATAAGAGAATACGAGAAATTATACCAATTTGCATGAAGATAAGAAGCGAGTTTTGGTAGCTTCGTCCTCCCATTCCACACCTTCAATCCAACTTTCCTCTTTGTATCTAAGACGAGTCCATTTTCACCATGCATGCCACTTTGAGAATCCAGTGGAAGCTTTTTCAGATTTGGACATTCGATTACATGAATTCCTTTAGACATGGAAAGCGTAGAGGACTCCAATAGATATTCTTTAGCTTCGGTAGACTCCCAAAAGAAACCAGCTTTGCAAAAGGAACAATCCCTGATTCTTCACCTTCACAAGCTTTCTCTTTGTTTATTATATCTTCTAGTTGATCTGCACCGAAACATCAAGTTCTTTAAGATTTGAAGCAAACATCAGCAACGTCAGCTCCCTCAGGCCTGCAATTATTATACACTTGGAGAGGCTCAAGAAGCATGGCTCTCTCGGATTGTGTAGAGGAGAAACCGTCTTGCTTTTGTTGCATATACTTCCCATCTTTATCTCAGAGATAGTGCAGCGTAATGCTGAAATAACGAGCTTGTTCATGGTTACTGGAATTGCTATTCCAGTTGATTCCAATTTCATGATCCCAGAAATCGTGTACAACTCGTCAACCTGTGGAGCTAAAAATAGCTCCAGAGGTGGATACACATCGATCTATGGTTAAAATTTCTAAATGCTCCAAGGTTTCTAATTCCTCCACTATGCCGCGATCCCATGAAAAACCACTTCCAGCTAAATTCAGTATCATCAAATTATGCAGATTTGATATCCCAGCAATACTCGAAAGCTTAGTGTATACCGAGATCCAAGTGAATGAGTTTTTTCAACTCTTGTAGACCCTTAGGGAGATGACGTATACCTGTATCTGACAAGTTGAGATATTGCAAGGAAACTAAATCAGATACTCCATCCGGCACTTTGGTGAGATTTCATTAAATGATAGATCCAACACCTGTAGCTTCGGCATGGACTTGAAGAATTCACTCGAGATATTTACCAATTCTCCCCGTTGCATGAGAAAAGTGTGAGTTCAGACATTCAGGACTGCCAGCTAGATTGCGAATCTTATTCTTCATCAGTGACATCCTTCTCACACTGTTCCAATTCTTAACCTTTGGAATTTCACTTAACCCTACACCTGCATGCACAATGAAAGCCTCCTTTTCTCTTCCCAATTCAGATGCAATCCACAATGCCATTTCGCGAACAACATCATGCATACGCACCACTTCTTGTTCCATCTTCTCAGCCTCTTCCATCAACAAAGATGCACGAACAAGATCACCAATTATCTCATACCCCTTGTTCTCAGCCCTTTCTATTCCATCACTTCCATTGATAATATCTTCGCATATCAAGTAGTCTATAAGTTCTCTTTAGAAATCAGAATCTTCTGGGAACAAAGCACAATACAGCAAACATGATTTGACATCCTCACCCTTAAGATTATCGTAGCTATACTTCAAAAGCGGAAGGATCTTATCTTCCATGCCAGAAAACTCTGTAGCGTACGAAGTCAAAACATTTATCGCGTGACGCCATTCTTCCACCGTCTTCTTGCATGACATGGTCTCCCCTATGACATTGAGCGCCAATGGAAGGCCACCACATTTTCTAGCAATGTCTTTTGCAAGCTCAGGGATCTCTGATCGCTTCCTAATGTTCTTTCCAACCTTCTTTTGGAACAAATCAAATGCTTCTTTTCCGCCAAGCATTGACTTCCATTGGGTCTTCAACCCCATGCGCACATACGTCTTGGCGACGAGTGGTGAAGACTACTTTGCATCGGTTTTCTGGTGCTGGAAACGGGACTCCAATCTCTAAATCCACCTTCTCCCATATGTCATCTAAAAACAGCACAAATCTCTTTTTCCTTCAAGAAATTGTATAAACAATGGTCTTTTGGCTCTTGTCTTTTTTTTCCAATCCTCTCCATCAAGACCAATTTTCTGAGCGATTCATTTTGAATCTTCTCTACATGTAACTCTTTAGACACCACAACCCAAATCACAAAATCAAATCCACACCTTTCTTCACTGAACTTATTGTTGATTTGCTTGAGAAGCGTTGTTTTCCCAACTCCGCCCATTCCATACATACCCATAGTACCAACTCCATCTTTCATGAGATGTTTCCATGCATATCGAGCATTGTTCTTGACCAACAATTATCGTGGAACTTGTATTTCCTCTATCACAGCTGTGGATGTTTGAGCTTGCCCACAAACCTCTCCAAATTCTTTACTCATAAGTTCCTCAACCTCCTGCAACGTCAAGGAAACCTTTTCCCCGTAACGATAACTCGATATTAAACTGTTAGAGCAAAACCCAAAAGACACAGTCTTGCAAGTTCATCTTCTCTACGGCCAATAAGATCACTGACATTTTTTTCGATAGTCGCAACTCTCTTAAGCCATACCTCGGTTGTAGCAAGCTTTTGCCGACCTCCTCCTCCTCTGTTGTGACCCTTGATTCAAATCTTCACGCTTAGCTCTGAGATCTTCCATAGCTTCCAAAGCCTCAAGATTCATCTCAAGATTTTGAATATAAATTCCTTTTCTTGTAGCCATTGAGAGATTGGATTTATACACGGACCTAAGAAAGAGAGGAAATTCCCCATTTTGCAGAAAGAAAGAGTTTCTGAGATTTTGAGATTTTGAGATGACCAAACGAGAGAAGATGCAGAGAATAATTGAAGATAAGACTTTCTTTCACGTCCACAATATTCGATCGAGTGAGTCCATATCACTGATTTTTCTTGGAAATTTTGGCTTATTTGATTTCCATAATTCTCACGTTCACACATTTTGGTTGTTGACTTTGGTGGGACATACTAATCACAAAGTCGCTCTCCATGGCAAACCAAAGAAGAAGAAGACTTAATCCTTGTTACAATAAGCTTTTAATGATAAGCGTGATTATTCAGTCCCCAATCGAATATTTGATCAAAACCATATACAGTATGCCATATTTGAAGCCTTATAGGGATTCCTAAGCGATTTACACACTGTTTGGGGATTGACCAAGTGAGAATCTCTGTAAATTATGTTTCTCCATGTGAGACCAAATTGAAACGAAAACACGTTCATGTATGGGAAGATCATCACTTGGTTGATGAAGCTACCAAGACTTGCCTTTGTATACATCAACCAAAAGATGATATTTTGTATAACCAAGGAGAATAATATATAAGACTATACGGTAAGTTAATTTTATATAAAGGTGGTGTACCTCAGAATCAACAGAGCATCAACTAATGTAATGAATACTAGCACTAGGTATTATCAGTTAATAGTAAATCTGGCGCTAAGAGTAAAACAAACCATATTTAACAATATGAAAATGACTTAGAGAAGAACAAGATCCCATTACGCCACACGCTACTCTGCTTCTGCTTCATAGTCATATTCTTCATCATAATAAGGATCTTCAAGTCTTTGTTTCTTGTACTTGGCTTCTTCTTCTTCTTCTTCAAGTCTTCTGGCCTCTCTAAACCTTGTAGCCTTGCTAGAATGGCAGCAGCATCCTCCTTGCGAGCACGAGATTCATTGCCAGACTCAACTCCTCCAGGGTAATAATCCAACTCCTGCTTGACAAGCAAAAGAGAGATTTAACAAGTGAGAAAGGGAAAACTTGTGGAAAGATATCAAATATGTAGTTAAACAATGACAAGGTTTCTTTTGGGGATAGATGCTTACATCAAGTGCATGTTGTTTACTGAGGATATGCTTGGTGAAACTTTCAAAGCCAAAGAGACCAAGACAGCATCCTGAGCAATAAAATGTAGATTACCCGTTGTTCCACTGCACTCCTTCTTGGCCTCTGTTGGAGAAAAAAAAAACAAAACAAAAAAGAAACACACCTGCACGTAAGCTTGCGAGTAAGCTTTCCCAGAGGAAGCACCCTGCACGCCTAGCGAAGACGGTGGGCTCTAGTTGACGATCATATGGAACTTTTGAGCCAAGAACGTAGTATTTCTCCGATAGATCGGCAATAAACTGACCGAAGATCCTCTGAAGGGATATGAGCATGACATTAGCCGGAGGCGGATTATCCGACTTCCACATGTACACACTAGTCATAATAGATTTGTTATCTGTTCAAGAAAAACAAAAATACTTAAGACTCTGTAAAAACACACCAAAAGCAAGGAAAAAAGGTAGAGAGTTGAATGTAATACACTTACCATGGTGGGGACGTGATGAAGGTTGATCCTAGTGGAAGAGAGGGCTCGAAGGACGTCAATAGGGACTTGTGAAAGTATGCCAACGGCGGTGATGGTGAGATCACCGTTGTAACCTAAACTCTTCAACGCCCGTCTTATAAACGGACCCACACGACGAGCATCAACGTCGGTGGGAACAGGACACCTGCTTATGTCCCACAAGACCCATGTTGCAATATCAGCTTGCCTCTTCGTCGCCGCCTTAAGGTCCACCATCGTTCACCCTAATGAACGTAAACTAACGTAGGGTTTTATCAGAAGTAAAACATGTTACACATGTACGTAGAATAATATAACAACTCATTCGCATGATGAAGAAATATAAAAGAGAATAAACCTAAGGAACTAAACCGATTGGCACATCAATTGGATTTTTTGCTGAAACACATCAATTGGATTTTTTGCTTTATTTAAGTAAAAAATTACCTTTTTATGTTGGTGTTGGAAAAGAGATCCTTATCATTAAAGCTTAAATATTTGATACACCAACAAATTAAAAAAAAAAAAAAAAAAAAAAAAAAAATTAAAATTGTTTTGTTCTAATTTATACAGATTATTGGAGACAAGCTTACAGGAGGTTTACAGAATGGTGTACGTGGAGCCGTCGGCCGGGGAGCATTTGAAGATGGTAGAATTGTCCGTCCGTTGTAGAACTGTCTTGTAACAGTTCTCATATTTGTGTAATAGATTAGTCAATCCAGTGTTAAAAAGAATTTATACATTAGGAAAGTGTCTAATTGCTCCATTACACTGAAATTCTCTTATTTCTCCATCCATTAAACCCGGTTTAGTTCTGGTTTTGATAAAAATTTGATCCGTTGGTCGAAGCAACTTTGGTGGGCCATTTTAATTACCGAATCTCGTAAAAACCCATATGGCATCTTCGTCATCAATCAAATCACGCCACGTGGCTGTAATCGGATCTGGAGCCGCCGGACTAGTCGCCGCGAGAGAGCTTCGACGAGAAGGTCACTCCGTCGTTGTCTTCGAGAGGCAGAAAAAGGTCGGAGGAACCTGGATCTACACAGATCATGTCGAGTCGGATCCGTTAAGCATCGACCCGACCCGAATCGTCGTTCACTCGAGCGTCTATGACTCTCTCCGAACTAACCTTCCTCGAGAATGTATGGAATTCAGAGACTTCCCTATTGGATATCAATCCAAGTCCCACATCGGAATATTAGACAAGAAGTGTCTAATATATAAGTAGTGTCCAACCTAACTAGTATGAGGCCTTTTGGGAAGGAGCCCAATAACAAATCCGTGAGAGTTAAGATATATGGACCCAAAGCGGACAATATCATACTAGTTAGACGGTTGGACACGGGCTTGAAAAGCCCTTTATTCCCGTTCGCGATGGAAAATGGAGAAGGTTGTGCGTGTTTCTCCGGCGGTGGAAAGCGACGGCGGAGAAGGAATCGGAAAATGGAGAATCGAATCTACAGAGAAGGAGAAGAAAATTCATGGCGATGAGATTTACGACGCTGTTGTTGTTTGTAATGGACATTACATCGAACCTCGTCTCGCTGAAATTCCTGGTAAATTCTCAACATCTTGCATCTATGAATGAATCATTTCAAAATCAGAAACATTTGAAAACTAATGAATCGTTTTCAGGGATAAGTTGTTGGCCAGGGAAGGAGATGCATAGCCATAACTATCGTCTTCCTTCACCATTCAAAGATTAGGTACTCAATTTTTTCTTCAAAATGTCGAATATGATTCATTTTCATGGTGAAAAGTTGTGATACATTTGAACCATAGGTTGTTGTGGTTATTGGAAGCTCTGCGAGTGTTGTTGATATAAGCAGAGACATTTCCGGGTTTGCCAAAGAGGTTCATGTGGCTTCTTGGTCAAATTCAGCTGATACTTTTACCAAGCAGAACGGTTACACTAACATATGGATGCATTCGATGGTGAGTTTAGCTGTAATTCGTTGGTCAGATCAAGAGATGAAATAATGGTTCTTGAAACGTTTTCTTGAATCTTTTATGCAGATTGAGCGTGTCCATGAGGATGGTTCTGTGGTTTTTCAGAACGGGGAAACGGTTTTGGGTGATGTTATTATGCATTGCACTGGTTATAAGTATCATTTTCCGTTTCTTGACACCAATGGAGAAGTTACTGTTGATGATAACTGTGTTGGACCATTGTACAAACATATTTTTCCTCCAGCGTTAGCACCGTGGCTCTCCTTCGCAGGGATACCATATAAGGTACAACAGCTCTAAATCATTCCTCTCAAGTTTTATTTTTCTTATCAAATTTGGATCTTTCAGGTTTTACCATTCCCTATGTTTGAGCTGCAAAGCAAGTGGATAGCGGGTGTTTTGTCGGGTCGGATCAAGCTTCCTTCGAAGGAGGATATGATGGTGGAAACCAAAACCATGAAGGACACATTTGAAGCCTTGGGGATTCCTAAGCGATTTACGCACTGTTTGGGGATTGACCAAGTAAGAAGAGTCTCTGTAACTTATGTTTCTTCTTGTGAGGCCAAATCCGAAGGAAAACATGTTAAATGTTGTACTTTTGTGTTGTTTCTTGCACTCTTTTGTCACAGTTTGAGTACTATGATTGGTTGGGTTCACAAATAGGGTGCTTAGGAACAGAGGAGTGGAGGAAAGAGATGAGTTTGCCTATTTTCATGAGGAAGATGAAACATCCCAAAATAACGGTTGTTGACTTTGGTGGGACATCACTGTATATAGAGTAACCACAAAGTCTCCGTTGTTGACTGAAGAAGAAGACTTGAGAATCACGTAAAACCCAAATCGCACCACGTGACTATCATCACCCGCCGGAGCGTCGACGGGAACGACACTGGGTGGTCGTCTTCAACAGGCTGTCAAGAAATAGAAACCTCATGGATAAAATCAACCCAATTCCGTGACCCGAACCGTCTTCCAATACAGAGATCTGAGGAGGTTTCCGTCTCATGGATAACTTCTTGGCCACGGAAGGAGATGCATAGACTCATGATTAGCGTACTCTTCATGAACCATTCAAAGATCAAAATTTGAAAACTTGCTCTGTTCCAATTTATACGTAGAAAAGTGTCTAGTTGCTTTTGCTTCATTACACTGAATGCTCTTATATTTCCATTAAATCCGGTTTAGTTCCGGTTTGGATAGAAACGTTAATAATTAATCTTTAGGTTAGGTGGGCCACTTTGACGACAGAATCTCCATGGCTTGAGACTTGACTGACTGTCTGACTGACCCAAGAATTATTGAGAATCTCGTAAAAAATGGCATCATCAATGAAATCACGCCACGTGGCTGTAATCGGAGCTGGAGCCGCCGGGCTAGTTGCGGCGAGAGAGCTCCGACGAGAAGGTCACTCCGTCGTCGTCTTCGAGAGGCAGAAACAGGTCGGAGGAACTTGGATCTACACCGATCACGTCGAGTCGGATCCGTTAAGCGTCGACCCGACCCGAATCGTTGTTCACTCGAGCGTCTATGGCTCACTCCGAACTAACCTTCCTCGAGAATGTATGGGATTCAGAGACTTCCCATTCGCGATCCGATCCGGCGAATCCAGAGATCCGAGGAGGTTTCCGAGTCACGGTGAAGTTCTAGCGTATCTGCAGGATTTCGGTAAGGAATTTGGCATCGAGGAGCTGATTCGGTTCGAGACGACTGTTGTGCGCGTTTCTCCTGCGGCGGAAAGCGACGGCGAAGAAGGAATCGGAAAATGGAGAATCGAATCTACAGAGAAGGAGAAGAAATTCATCATGATGAGATTTACGATGCAGTTGTTGTTTGTAATGGACATTACATAGAACCTCGTCTCGCTGAAATTCCTGGTAAATTCTCAACATCTTGCATCTATGAATGAATCATTTCAAAATCAGAAACATTTGAAAACTATGAATCGTTTCAGGGATAAGTTCGTGGCCAGGGAAGGAGATGCATAGCCATAACTATCGTCTTCCACAACCATTCAAAGATCAGGTACTCAATATTTTTTCAAAATGTGAGATATGATTCATTTTCATGGTGGAGAAGAGAATTGTGATACATTTGATTCATAGGTTGTTGTGGTTATTGGAAGCTCTGCAAGTGCTGTTGATATAAGCAGAGACATTTCCGGATTCGCCAAAGATGTTCATGTGGCTTCTTGGTCAAATCCAGCTGATACTTTTATCAAGCAGAACGGTTACACTAACATATGGATGCATTCAATGGTGAAATAATGGTTTTTGAAACGTTTTCTTGAATCTTTTTTATACAGATAGAGTGTGTCCATGAGGATGGTTCTGTGGTTTTTCAAAACGGGGAAACGATTTTGGTTGATGTGATTATGCATTGCACTGGTTATAAGTATCACTTTCCGTTTCTTGAAACCAATGGAGAAGTTACTGTTGATGATAACTGTGTTGGGCCATTGTACAAACATGTCTTCCCTCCAGCGTTAGCACCGTCGCTCTCCTTCGTCGGGATACCATATAAGGTACAAAGCTCTAAATCATTCCTCTCAAGTTTTTTTTTCTTATCAAATTTGGATCTTTCAGGTTTTACCATTCCCTATGTTTGAGCTGCAAAGCAAGTGGATCGCGGGTGTTTTGTCGGGTCGAATCAAGCTTCCTTCGAAGGAAGATATGATGGTGGAAACCAAAACCATGAAGGCCACATTTGAAGGCTTGGGGATTCCTAAGCGATTTACACACTGTTTGGGGATTGACCAAGTAAGAAGAATCTCTGTAAACTTATGTTCCTCTTTGTGAGGCCAAATCCAAACGAAAGCATGTTAAATGTTGTTGTTTACTTTTGTGTTGTTTGTTTGACAGTTTGAGTACTATGATTGGTTGGGTTCACAAATTGGGTGCTCAGGAACAGAGGAGTGGAGGAAAGAGATGAGTTTGCCTATCTTCATGAGGAAGATGAAACATCCGGAGAGTTATAGAGACGAATGGGAAGATCATCACTTGGTTGCTCAAGCTTACCAAGATTTCTCTTTGTATATATCACCCAAAAGATGAGATTTTGTAAAAATAAAGATGAAAGCGCTTCTATTTCGTGTACAGCTCATCATCCCTGTGAGAGCTTAAGAACTGAACCAAACCTGAATCATATAACCAATTCCTATGGTTAATATCTCTAATCTTGCCAAGACTTGTAACTCCTTCACCGTGTTGAGATCTAACGAAACATCAGAACCTCGCAATCTCAACACCTTCAAATTTAGTAGACTTGATACCCCAACGATACTCGAAAGTTTTCACGTGAAACTCCAGATTTAAGTGAAGTAACTTCTTCAAACTCTTATAGAAGCCGAGAGGTATATTTCAAATGTCTTTGACATGTTGAGATACCAGCTCTGATATTCCTTGTAGACTCTCTGAGAGATTTCTGTCATACAACATATCCAAAACAAACTAGTTTCCCATATTTTAGACAAACAAGAGAGATTCAGACAGAGCAATTTGGTTTGATTAAAGTCAAAAGGAAAATATTACACAGCAGAAAACTTCAAACGAAACCATTGTATGAATGTTGATGCAAATAAGAAAATATTACTCACAGAGAGCAACACACACAGAGTGAGTGATAGTGATTTTGAGAGAAGAGAAGAGAGAAAAGCTTTTTGGAACAAAGGCAAATGGCATCTACAACTTCCAAGGAGCTGCATCAGAAGATACCTGTTATACCTTGTGGCTACAATCCAAACTAACTGTAACAAAAACAAAAAGACAGAGGCATTAAAAAAATGGAAGCAGTTCATAACTCGAAGAAAAAATCATACGATAACAAATACGAAAATAAATTATACCAATTTGCATGAAGATAAGAAGCGACTTTTGGTAGCTTCGTCCTCCCATTCCACACCTTCAATCCAACTTTCCTCTTTGTATTCTAAGACGAGTCCATTTTCACCATGCATGCCACTTTGAGAATCCAGTGGAAGCTTTTTCAGATTTGGACATTTCTTACATCGAATCTTTAGACATGGAAAGCGTAGAGGACTCCAATAGATATTCTTTAGCTTCGGTAGATTCCGCAACTTGAGAGAAACCAGCTTTGCAAAAGGAACAATCCCTGATTCTCCACTTCACAAGCTTTCTCTTTGTTTATTATATCTTCTAGTTGATCTGCATACGTAACTCGAAGTTCTTTAAGATTTGAAGCAAACATCAGCAACGTCAGCTCCCTCAGGCCTTGCAATCACTTATATTCACGTGGAGAGGCTCAAGAAGCATGGCTCTTTCGGATTGTGTAGAGGAGAAACCGTCTTGCTTTTGTTGCATATACTTCCCATCTTTATCTCAGAGATAGTGCAGCCTAATGCTGAAATAACGAGCTTGTTCATGGTTACTGGAATTGCTATTCCAGTTGATTCCAATTTCGAGATCCCAGATATTGTGTACAACTCGTCAACCTGAGAGAACTAAAAATAGCTCCAGATGTGGTGGACACATCGATTCTATGGTTAAAATTTCTAAATGCTCCAAGGATTCTAATTCCTCCACTATGCGCGATCCCATGAAAAACCACTAACTAAATTCAGTATCATCAAATTATGCAGATTTGATATCCCAGCAATACTCGAAAGTTATGTGTAGAACCGAGATTCCAAGTGGATGAGTTTTTTCAACTCTTGTAGACCCTTAGGGAGATGACGGATACCTGTATCTGACAAGTTGAGATATTCAAAGAAACTAAATCAGATACTCCATCCGGCACTTTGGTGAGATTTTTATTAAATGATAGATCCAACACCTGTAGCTTCGGCATGGACTTGAAGAATTCACTCGAGATATTTACCAAATCTGTTGCATGAGAAAAGTTGTGAGTTGGAGACATTCAGGACTGCCAGCTAGATTGTGAATCTTGTTCTTCATCAGTGACATTCTTCTCACACTGTTCCAATTCTTAACCTTTGGAATTTCATTTAACCCTACACCTGCATGCACAATGAAAGCCTCCTTTTCTCTTCCCAATTCAGATGCAATCCACAATGCCATTTCGCGAACAACATCATGCATACGCACCACTTTCTTGACCATATCATCCTCTTCCATCAACAAGATGCACGAACAAGATCACCAATTATCTCATACCCCTTGTTCTCAGCCCTTCTCTATACCTTCACTTCCATCTATAATACCTTCGCCTATCAAGTAGTCTATCAATTCTTCTTTAGAAATATCATCTTCTGGAATAAAGCACAATACAGCAAACATGATTTGACATCCTCCCTTAAGATTATCGTAGCTATACTTCAAAAGCGGAAGGATCTTATCTTCCATGCCAGAAAACTCTGTAGCGTACGAACTCAAAACATCTATCGCGTGACGCCATTCTTCCACCCTTCTCTTGCATGACATGGTCTCGCCTATGACATTGAGCGCCAATGGTAGGCCACCACATTTTCTAGCAATGTCTTTTGCAAGCTCAGGGATCTCCGGATCGCTTCCTAATGTTCTTTGTCCAACCTTCTTTTGGAACAAATCAAATGCTTCATTTTCGCCAAGCATTGGACTTCCATTGGGTCTTCAACCCCATGCGTGCACATACTTCTTGGGAACGAGTGGTGAATACCACTTTGCATCGGTTTTGTGTGCTGGAAATGGGACTCCAATCTCAGGTAATCCACCTTCTCCCATATGTCATCTAGAAACAACACAAATCTCTTTTTCTTCAAGAAATTGTATAAAGATCGGTCTTTTGGCTCTTCTCTTTTTTTCCACTCCTCTCCACCAAGACCAATTTTCTGAGCGATTTCATCTTGAATATTCTCTACATGTAACTCTTAGACACCACAACCCAAATCACAAAATCAAATCCACACCTTTCTTCACTGAACTTATTGTTGATTGTGTGAGAAGCGTTGTTTTCCTACTCCGCCCATACCATACATACCCATAATACCAACTCATCTTCCTTGAGATGTTTCCATGCCTTGTCGAGCATTGTTTCTTGACCAACAATTGTACGTTGAACTTGTCTTTCCACCACCTCGGATGTTTGAGCTTGCTCAGTAGTCACTTCAAAATCTCTACTATGGAGTTCTCAACCTCCTTCAACGTCAAGAAAACCTTCTTCCCGTAACGGTAACTAGATCTTAAACTCTTAGAGCAAAACCCACAAAGACACAACTTTTGAAGTTCATCATCTCTAGCACTAAGAAGATCATTGACTTCTTTTTCGATATCACAACTCTCTTAAACCATACCTCGATTTCGGCAAGCCTTTGCTGACGTCTATCATCCTCCTCTCTTGTGACCCTTCTTGACAAATCATCACGCTTAGCCTTGAGCTCTTCCATGGTTGTCACCAGAGTTGTGAGATTCTTCTCGAGATTATATAAACAAGCTACTTTCTCATCAATCCATTAGAGATTTTGTTTATACACGGATCACAAGGTATGGAGAAAGAGATGCCCATTTTGCAGAAAGGAAAAGAGATCTAGATTTGAGAATTTTACTGATCTGAGCAAAACCAGAGGAGAATGCAAAGAATAAATGAAGTCGAAGATAAGACTTTCTTTCTCGTCCACAATCTTCGATCGAGTGAGTCCAAATCACTAAATTTTCTTAGAAATTTCACTTATTTGATTTCCATCACACAGTTGGTAGTAGACTTTGGTGGGACATACTAATCACAATTCACAAAGTCTCTCCATGGCTAACCGAAGAAGAAGTACACTTGAGAATCTTCGTTGATAATTAATTGAATCTCTAGTCTCGCTGAAGTTCCTGATAATTAATTCCAATATACCGGTTGTTGACTTTGGTGGGACATCACTATATATACTACTAACCACAAAGACTCTCCACTGTTGACTGAAGAAGAAAACTTGAGACTCACGTAAAACCGAAATCGCACAGTCGTTAGTCCTTACTCCTCGATACCATCAATCAAATCGCTTCACATGCCTATTAGCTTCGACCGGAACGTCACTGGGTGGTCGTCTTCAAGAGGTTAGAGGAACAAAAACATGTCAACCCGGATCCGTTAAGCGTTCACCCGACCCGTCTTCAAATACAGAGATTGAGTTTCCGACTCAGGGATAACTTCTTGGCCACAGAATGAAATGCAGTCATAATTAGCATATAATGCTACATTGACTTAGTCTATCATTTTAGCTCCTACAAGCACTTACCCTAATTTTTTTATATATAAAGTTTGATGCAAGATGTGGTAACGACACGTGGAATATTTATAACTCATAAGATTATAACATGTGGTTTTTAAATTCTAAAAGTATTAATAATGTGACATGTATCATCAAATAAGAAAAATAAAAAAAAAATTAATATATATAATTACAACCAATAAAAAATCAGAAAAATATGAAACAAACAATTAAAAAGAATAAATATTACACCTGTTAAGAAAAAAACATATTCACATTATTAACAGGAAGAAAAAACGAAAAATAGAAAAACCAGAAACAAACAGGTAATTAAAAAAAAATTGTTACATCCAAGAATTTTTTTTTTTTTTTTTTTTTCATCCAAGAAAAATTCTTAATGAAAAAAAACATATTCCCAAACCAATATATAAAAATGAGATCGGAGAAGAAGTGATGGGTGATAATCATAGCATGGAGTTATTTGAATGGCTAAAGAAAAATAAAATCATAGCGGAGTGGATAATACAATTTCTTTAACAAACCAAACAACATGGTAATTACCGTTTAGTTTGGATATTGTACATCATTGAGAGAGAGAGAGAGAGAGAGAGAGAGAGAGAGAGAGAGAGAGAGAGAGAGAGAGAGTAACACAATCCAAACGAGCTGCAATGGCATTTGTAACACATTTGCCTTACATTATCTTTATATGTAAGGCAAATGGCATCTTCAACTTCCAACGAGCTGCATCAGAAATCCTGTGGCTCGCTATATCCAACACTAACACTGTACATAAACAAAAAGACAGATGCATAAGAAAATGGAAGCGGTTCATATCCCGAAGAAAAAAAATCATATGAAAAGAAATAAGATAATACGAGAAATTATACCAATTTTCATGAAGATAAGAAGCGAGTTTTTGTAGCTTCGTCCTCCCATTCAACACCTTCAATCCAACTTTCCTCTCTGTATCCTAAGACGAGTCTATTTTCACCATGTATGCCACTTTGAGAATCCAATGGAAGCTTTTTCAGATTTGGACATTCGATTACATTGAATATCTTTAGACATGGAAAGCGTAGAGGATTCCAATAGATATTCTTTAGCTTGGGTAGACTCCGCAAATAAAGAGAAACCAGCTTTGCAAAAGGAACAATCCCTGATTCTTCAACTTCACAAGCTTTCTCTTTGTTTATTATATCTTCTAGTTGATCTGAATACCTAACTTCAAGTTCTTTAAGATTTGAAGCAAACATCAGCAACGTCAGCTCCCTCAGGCCTCGGCATTTATTTATATACACTTTGGAGAGGCTCAAGAAGCATGGCTCGCTCGGATTGTGTATAGGAGAAACCATCTTGCTTTTGTTGCATATACTTCCCATCTTTATCTCAGGGATAGTGCAGTTCGTAATGATGAAATAACGAAGCTTGTTCATGGTTCACTGGAATTGCTATTCCAGTTGATTCCAATTTCAAGATCTCCAGAAATCGTGTACAACTCGTCAACCTGAGAGAACTAAAAAATAGCTCCAGATGTGGTGGACAATGGATTTCTAGGGTTAAAATTTCTAAATGCTCCAAGGTTTCTAATTCCTCCACTATGCCGCGATCCCATGAAAAGCCACTTCCAGCTAATTTCAGATCATCAAATTATGCAGATTTGATATCCCAGCAATACTCGAAAGCTGAAGTGTATGCTCGAGATTCAAGTGAATGAGTTTTTTCAACTCTTGTAGACCCTTAGGGAGATGACGGATACCTGTATCTGACAAGTTGAGATACTTCAAAGAAACTAAATCAGATACTCCATCCGGCACTTTGGTGAGATGTTCATTAAATGATAGATCCAACACCTGTAGCTTCGGCATGGACTTGAAGAATTCACTCGAGATATTTACCAATTCTCCCCGTTGCATGAGAAAAGCTGTGAGTTCGAGACATTCAGGACTGCCAGCTAGATTGCGAATCTTGTTCTTCATCAGTGACATTCTTCTCACACTGTTCCAATTCTTAACCTTTGGAATTTCATTTAACCCTACACCTGCATGCACAATGAAAGCCTCCTTTTCTCTTCCCAATTCAGATGCAATCCACAATGCCATTTCACGAACAACATCATGCATACGCACACATTCTGTTCCATATTGTTCAGCTCTTCCATCAACAAAGATGCACGAACAAGATCACCAATAATCTCATACCCCTTGTTCTGGCCCTCTCTATACCTTCACTTCCATCTATAATACTTCGCCTATCAAGTAGTCTATCAAATACTTTTTAGAAATCAGATCATCTTCTGGAAATAAAGCGCAATACAGCAAACATGATTTGACATCCTCGCCCTTAAGATTATCGTAGCTATACTTCAAAAGGAAGGATCTTATCTTCCATGCCAGAAAACTCTGTAGCGTACGAAGTCAAAACATTTATAGCGTGACGCCATTCTTCCACCGTCTTCTTGCATGACATGGTCTCCCCTATGACATTGAGCGCCAATGGAAGGCCACCACATTTTCTAGCAACGTCTTTTGCAAGCTTGGGGATCTCTGGATCGCTGTCCTAATGTTTTTTGTCCAACCTTCTTTTGGAACAAATCAAATGCTTCAATTTCCGCCAAACATTGGACTTCCAATTGTTCTTCAGCCATCATCTCCGAACATACACCTTGTTTACGAGTGGTGAAGACTACTTTGCATCGGTTTTCTGGTGCTGGAAATGGGACTCCAATCTCTGTTAAATCCACCTTCTCCCATATGTCATCTAAAAACAACACAAATCTCTTTTTCTTCAAGAAATTGTATAAATCAATGGTCTTTTGGCTCTTCTTTTTTTTCTCCCACTTCTCTCCATCAAGACCAACTTTCTGAGCGATTTCATCTTGAATCTTCTCTACATGTAACTCTTTAGACACCACAACCCAAATCACAAAATCAAATCCACACCTTTCTTCACTGAACTTATTGTTGATTTGCATGAGAAGCGTTGTTTTCCCAACTCCGCCCATACCATACATACCCATAATACCAACTCCATCTTTCATGAGATGTTTCCATGCCTTATCGAGCATTGCTTCTTGACCAACAATTATCCGTGGAACTTGTATTTCCTCTATCACAGCTGTGTCAGCTTTATTAACTACTTGATCAGTAACATTTTGGAAAACTCTATTTTCGAGTTGCACAACATCTATCAACGACAAGAAAACCTTTTTCCCGTAACGGTAACTGGATCTTAAACTCTTAGAGCAAAACCCACAAAGACACAACCTTTGAAGTTGAACATCTCTAGCATCAAGAAGAGCATCAACTTTTTGATCCAAAGACTCAACTTTCTTAAGCCATACCTGGAATTCTTCCAGCCTTTGTCCACCTTTATCCTCCTCTCTTGTGGCCTTTCGTAATAAATCATTCCGCTTAGCCTTGAGCTTAACCATGCTGTTCTCCAGAGTGGCGAGATTCTTCTCAAGATCGTGAATATAACCAACTTTCTTGTCTAGCCATTGAGAGATTTTATCCATCCACTCATCACAGGATATCGAGCAAGTGATTAAATTCCCCATTTTACAGAAAGGGAGAAATCTGAAATCTGAAATTTGCTGATATGAGCAAACCAGAGACAATGCAGAGAATAATTGAAGATAAGACTTTCTTTCACGTCCACAATTCTCGACCAAGTGAGTCCAAATCACTGATTTTTCTTGGAAATGTTTGCTTATTTGATATCCATAATTCTCACGTTCACACATTTTGGTTGTTGACTTTGGTGGGACATACTAATCACAAAGTCGCTCTCCATGGCAAACCAAAGACGAAGAAGACTTAATATTTAATCCTTAATCCTTGTTACAATAAGCTTTTAATGATAAGCGTGATTATTCAGTCCCCAATCGAATATTTGATCAAAACCATTTACAGTATGCCACATTTGAAGCCTTATAGGAATTCATAAGCGATTTACACACTGTTTGGGGATTGACCAAGTGAGAATCTCTGTAAATTATGTTTCTCCATGTGAGACCAAATTCAAACGAAAACACGTTCATGTATGGGAAGATCATCACTTGGTTGATGAAGCTAACCAAGACTTGCCTTTGTATATATCAACCAAAAGATGATATAATATCTAAGACTATACGGTAAGTTAATTCTCTATAAAGGTGGTGTACCTCTGAATCAACAATGAATAAGCACTAGGTATTATCAGTTAAAAATCTGGCGCTAAGAGTAAAACAAACCATATTTAACAATATGAAAATGCCTTAGAGAAGAACAAGATCCCATTACGCCACACGCTACTCTGCTTCTGCTTCATAGTCATATTCTTCATCATAATAAGGATCTTCAAGTCTTTCTTTTTTGTACTTGGCTTCTTCTTCTTCTTCTTCAAGTCTTCTGGCCTCTCTAAAACCTTGTAGCCTTACTAGAATGGCAGCAGCATCCTCCTTGCGAGCACGAGATTCATTGCCAGCCTCAACTCCTCCAGGGTAATAATCCAACTCCTGCTTGACAAGCAAAAGAGAAAATTAACAAGTGAGAATGGGAAAGAATCAAATATGTAGTTAGACAATGACAAGGTTTCTTTTGGGGATAGATGCTTACTTCAAGTGCATGTTCTTTACTGAGGATATGCTTGGTGAAACTTTCAAAGCCTAAGAGACCAAGACAGCATCCTGAGCAATAAAATGTAGTTTTACCCGTTGTTCCACTGCACTCCTTCTTGGCCTCTGTTGGAGAAAAAAAACAAAACAAAAAAGAGCTTAATTTGGTGTGTGTTTGAGAGAGAGCGAGAGAGAGAGAGAGAGGAACACACCTGCACGTAAGCTCGCGAGTAAGCTTTCCCAGAGGAAGCACCCTGCACGCCTAGCGAAGACGGTGGGCTCTAGTTGACGATCATATGGAACTTTTGAGCCAAGAACATAGTATTTCTCCGATAGATCGGCAATAAACTGACCGAAGATCCTCTGAAGGGATATGAGCATGACATTAGCCGGAGGCGAATTATCCGACTTCCACATGTACACACTAGTCATAATAGATTTGTTATCTGTTCCAGAAAAAACAATACTTAAGACTCTGTAAAAACACACCAAAAGCAAGGAAAAAAGGTAAAGAGAGTTGAATCTAAAACACTTACACATGGTGGGGTCGTGGGGACGTGATGAAGGTTGATCCCAGTGGAAGAGAGGGCTCGAAGGACGTCAATAGGGACTTGTGATAGTATGCCAATGGCGGTGATGGTGAGATTACCGTTGTAACCTAAACTCTTCAATGCCCGTCTTATAAACGGACCCACACGACGAGCATCAACGTCGGAGGGAACAGGACACCTGCTTAGGTCCCACAAGACCCATGTTGCAAATTTGCAATATCAGCTTGCCTCTTCGTCGCCGCCTTAAGGTCCATCATCGTTCACCCTAATGAACGTAAACTAACGTAGGGTTTTATCAGAAGTAAAACATGTTACACATGTACGTAGAATAATATAACAACTCATTCGCATGATGAAGAAATATAAGGAACTAAACCGATTGGCACAAGGCTGAAAGCTGAAAGCTGAAAGCTAGGGGTGTTCAATTTGGTAAAACCGAACCGAACCGAACCGAAATAAGTCATATGGTTTGGATTTGGATACACTATATAAACCGTATGGATGCAATTTTATATAAACCGTGGATATTGATATGGTTTGGATATTAACCGACCGAACCGCAAAAACCGCAAAAAACCGAATAACTTTATATATATTAAATTACTCATATAATAATATAAGTTTAGAGTAATAAATCATTAATTAACTAAAATTTAACAATTAAGAAACACTAAATAAAAAACCTAGATAAAGCGATCTTCCTCTTCTCATACAACAATATTATTATAGCAATTGTCTTCTTCTTCGTTAATCTTTTCTCTTACCCTAGACGTGAACTAAAGGTATCGTATGCCTTAAACAAGTTTTCTCCGTTTGTTCTACTTCTTTGTTTCATAAGTTAACTGATTTTCTTTTAATACTTATTCACTTGTAGATGAGCAAAAGGAATAAGACATGAGTTTGCATTTTTTATTTGAATAAGACATGAGTTTGCATTTTTTATTTGAATTTGATCATTTTGATTATGAGAAAAATCGAAAACCCTAATTAATAAAATAATCATAAAACAAAAAATACAAATTAACCGAAAACCGAGATTATTCGACCCGAAAATATCCAAACCGCAAAAACCGAATCCAAACCGAACCAAACCGAAGTAAGTATGGATCTACTATGGTAGCTATTTTTTATTAACCGAAAAACCAAATACCGAAAAAACCGAACCGAAACCGAACCGATATCCGGATTGAACACCCAGTAGCTGAAAGCGAAACACATCAATTGGAAATTTTGCTTTATTTAAGTAAATTATCTTTTTGGATTATTTGGTGTTAGGAAAGAGATCCTAATCATTAAAGCTTAAATATCTGATACACCAACAAATTAAAAAAAAAAATAAAAAAAAATAAAAAAAAATTGCTCTGTTCTAATTTATACATTAGGAAAGTGTCTAATTGCTCCATTACACTGAAATTCTCTTATTTGTCCATACATTAAACCCGGTTTAGTTCTGGTTTTGATAAAAATTTGATCCGTCGGTCGAAGCAACTTTGGTGGGCCATTTTAATTACCGAATCTCGTAAAAACCCATATGGCATCTTCGTCATCAATCAAATCACGCCACGTGGCTGTAATCGGAGCTGGAGCCGCCGGACTAGTCGCGGCGAGAGAGCTTCGACGAGAAGGTCACTCCGTCGTCGTCTTCGAGAGGCAGAAACAGGTCGGAGGAACCTGGATCTACACCGATCATGTCGAGTCCGATCCGTTAAGCGTCGACCCGACCCGAATCGTCGTTCACTCGAGCGTCTATGGCTCTCTCCGAACTAACCTTCCTCGAGAATGTATGGGATTCAGAGACTTCCCGTTCGCGATCCGATCCGGCGAATCCAGAGATCCGAGGAGGTTTCCGAGTCACGGTGAAGTTCTAGCGTATCTGCAGGATTTCGCTAAGGAGTTTGGCATCGAGGAGCTGATCCGGTTCGAGACGACGGTTGTGCGTGTTTCTCCGGCGGGGAAAGCGACGGCGGAGAAGGAATCGGAAAATGGAGAATCGAATCTACAGAGAAGGAGAAGAAAATTCATCGCGATGAGATTTACGACGCTGTTGTTGTTTGTAATGGACATTACATTGAACCTCGTCTCGCTGAAATTCCTGGTAAATTCTCAACATCTCGATTCTCCATAGTAAAGCTTGCTCCATCGAAAACTTAGGATCGGATTTGAAAAATAGAAACTTCATAAGAACATTGAATCATTTTCAGGGATAAGTTCTTGGCCAGGGAAGGAGCTGCATAGCCATAACTATCGTCTTCCCGAACCATTCAAAGATCAGGTACTCAAATTTTTTTCAAAATGTGAGATATAATTCATTTTCATGGTGAAGAATTGTGATACATTTGAATCATAGGTTGTTGTGGTTATTGGAAGCTCTGCGAGTGCTGTTGATATAAGCAGAGACATTTCCGGATTTGCCAAAGAGGTTCATGTGGCTTCTTGGTCAAATCCAGCTGATACTTTTATCAAGCAGAACGGTTACACTAACATATGGATGCATTCAATGGTGAGTTTAGCTGTAATTCGTTGGTCAGATCAAGAGAAGAAACAATGGTTCTTGAAACGTTTTCTTGAATCTTTATGCAGATTGAGCGTGTCCATGAGGATGGTTCTATGGTTTTTCAGAAGAAACGGTTTTGGGTGATGTTATTATGCATTGCACTGGTTATAAGTATCATTTTCCGTTTCTTGATACCAATGGAGAAGTTACCGTTGATGATAACTGTGTTGGACCATTGTACAAACATGTCTTTCCTCCAGCATTAGCACCGTCGCTCTCCTTCGTCGGGATACCATATAAGGTACAAAAGCTCTAAATCATTCCTCTCAATTTTTTTTTTTTCATCAAATTTGGATCTTTCAGGTTTTACCATTCCCTATGTTTGAGCTGCAAAGCAAGTGGATCGCGGGAGTTTTGTCGGGTCGGATCAATGCTTCCTTCAAAGGAAGATATGATGGTGGAAACCAAAACCATGAAGGACACATTTGAAGCCTTGGGGATTCCTAAGCGATTTACACACTGTTTGGGGATTGACCAAGTAAGAAGAATCTCTGTAACTATTTTCTCCGTATGAGACCAAATCCAAAGGAAAACATGTTAAATGTTGTTACTTTTGTGTTGTTTGTTTGTCACAGTTTGAGTACTATGATTGGTTGGGTTCACAAATTGGGTGCTCAGGAACAGAGGAATGGAGGAAAGAGATGAGTTTGCCTATTTTCTTGAGGAAGATGAAACATCCGGAGAGTTATAGAGACGAATGGGAAGATCATCACTTGGTTGCTCAAGCTTACCAAGATTTCTCTTTGTATATATCAACAAAAGATGAGATTTTGTAAAATCAAATTGAGATTTCTCTAAGTACGTTTCAGAGTTGAGTCGATTTATTGTTCAGTGTACAACTATATTAAATATTGCATATCTCAATGCTTTGGAGCATATAAGATTGCAAATGTTCAGCTTATCAGGTAATGCCCTGGTTGTCTCCAAAGCCTTAAGATTTTCACATTGATCACATGATATCGATAAAGATATACAACTCCCCATATTTTAGATAAACAAGAGAGATCCAGAGAGCAATCTGGTTTGATTAAAATCAAACGAAAATATTACACAGCGGAAAACATTCATCAACTTCAAACGTAACATTGTATAATGTTGATGCAATAAGAAAAAAAAAGAGAAAACACACAGAGAGAGAGATAGAGAGAGGAAAGCTTGGCATCTTCAATTTGCATCAGGAGATACCTGTTATATATGTTAATATGTCCCAGTCATACTTATCTGTAAAATAAACAAAAAGACAGAGGCATTAAAAAATGGAAGCAGTTCATACACCCGAAGAAGAAAAAGTCATATGAAAACAAATAAGAGAATACGAGAAATTATACCAATTTGGAAGAAGATAAGAAACGAGTTTTGGTAGCTTCGTCCTCCCATTCCACACCTTCAATCCAACTTTCCTCTTGTATTAAGACGAGTCCATTTTCACCATGCATGCCACTTTGAGAATCCAGTGGAAGCTTTTTCAGATTTGGACAATCGATTACATTGAATTCCTTTAGACATGGAAAGCGTAGAGGACTCCAATAGATATTCTTTAGCTTCGGTAGACTCCCCAACTGAGAGAAACCAGCTTTGCAAAAGGAACAATCCCTGATTCTTCACCTTCACAAGCTTTCTCTTTGTTTATTATATCTTCTAGTTGATCTGCATCTAACTCAAGTTCTTTAAGATTTGAAGCAAACATCAGCAACGTCAGCTCCCTCAGGCATCTGCATTTATATATACACTTGGAGAGGCTCAAGAAGCATGGCTCTCTCGGATTGTGTAGAGGAGAAACCGTCTTGCTTTTGTTGCATATACTTCCCATCTTTATCTCAGAATAGTGCAGCGCTCAATGCTGAAATAACGAAGCTTGTTCATGGTTACTGGAATTGCTATTCCATTTGATTCCAATTTCAAGATCCCAGAAATCGTGTACAACTCGTCAACCTATGAGAGAACTAAAAAATAGCTCCAGAGGTGGATACAATCGATTCTATGGTTAAAATTTCTAAATGCTCCAAGGTTTCTAATTCCTCCACTATGCCGCGATCCCATGAAAAGCCACTTCCAGCTAATTTCAGTATCATCAAATTATGCAGATTTGATATCCCAGCAATACTCGAAAGCTGAAGTGTACCTCGAGATTCAAGTGAATGAGTTTTTTCAACTCTTGTAGACCCTTAGGGAGATGACGGATACCTGTATCTGACAAGTTGAGATACTTCAAAGAAACTAAATCAGATACTCCATCCGGCACTTTGGTGAGATGTTCATTAAATGATAGATCCAACACCTGTAGCTTCGGCATGGACTTGAAGAATTCACTCGAGATATTTACCAATTCTCCCCGTTGCATGAGAAAAGCTGTGAGTTCGAGACATTCAGGACTGCCAGCTAGATTGCGAATCTTGTTCTTCATCAGTGACATTCTTCTCACACTGTTCCAATTCTTAACCTTTGGAATTTCATTTAACCCTACACCTGCATGCACAATGAAAGCCTCCTTTTCTCTTCCCAATTCAGATGCAATCCACAATGCCATTTCGCGAACAACATCATGCATACGCACTGTCTTGTTCAGCTCTTCCATCAACAAAGATGCACGAACAAGATCACCAATTATCTCATACCCCTTGTTCTCAGCCCTTCTATACCTTCACTTCCATTATAATATCTTCGCATATCAAGTAGTCTATCAAATCTCTTTAGAAATCAGATCATCTTCTGGAAATAAAGCGCAATACAGCAAACATGATTTGACATCCTCGCCCTTAAGATTATCGTAGCTATACTTCAAAAGCGGAAGGATCTTATCTTCCATGCCAGAAAACTCTGTAGCGTACGAAGTCAAAACATTTATCGCGTGACGCCATTCTTCCACCGTCTTCTTGCATGACATGGTCTCCCCTATGACATTGAGCGCCAATGGAAGGCCACCACATTTTCTAGCAACGTCTTTTGCAAGCTTGGGGATCTCTGGATCGCTGTCCTAATGTTTTTTGTCCAACCTTCTTTTGGAACAAATCAAATGCTTCAATTTCCGCCAAACATTGGACTTCCATTGTTCTTCAGCCATCATCTGCGAACATACACTTGTCTTACGAGTGGTGAAGACTACTTTGCATCGGTTTTCTGGTGCTGGAAATGGGACTCCAATCTCTGTTAAATCCACCTTCTCCCATATGTCATCTAAAAACAACACAAATCTCTTTTTCTTCAAGAAATTGTATAAACAATGGTCTTTTGGCTCTTCTTTTTTTTCTCCCACTTCTCTCCATCAAGACCAACTTTCTGAGCGATTTCATCTTGAATCTTCTCTACATGTAACTCTTTAGACACCACAACCCAAATCACAAAATCAAATCCACACCTTTCTTCACTGAACTTATTGTTGATTTGCATGAGAAGCGTTGTTTTCCCAACTCCGCCCATACCATACATACCCATAATACCAACTCCATCTTTCCATGAGATGTTTCCATGCCTTATCGAGCATTGCTTCTTGACCAACAATTATCCGTGGAACTTGTATTTCCTCTATCACAGCTGTGTTTGAGCTTACAACACTTGATCTAAATTTTACTCTAAGTTCCTCAACATCCTATCAACGTCAAGAAAACCTTTTTCCCGTAACGGTAACTGGATCTTAAACTCTTAGAGCAAAACCCACAAAGACACACCTTTGAAGTTCATCATCTCTAGCATCAAGAAGATCACTGACTTTTTTCCAATAGACTCAACTCTCTTAAGCCATACCTGGAATTCTTCCAGCTTTTCCACCTTTATCCTCCTCTCTTGTGGCCTTTGTTAAATCATTCCGCTTAGCCTTGAGCTTCCATGCTGTTCTCCAGAGTGGCGAGATTCTTCTCAAGATCGTGAATATAACCAACTTTCTTGTCTAGCCATTGAGAGATTTTTATCCACACCTAAGGATAGAGAGTGAAATTCCCCATTTTGCAGAAAGGGAGAAATCTGAAATCTGAAATTTGCTGATATGAGCAAACCAGAGACAATGCAGAGAATAATTGAAGATAAGACTTTCTTTCACGTCCACAATTCTCGACCAAGTGAGTCCAAATCACTGATTTTTCTTGGAAATGTTTGCTTATTTGATATCCATAATTCTCACGTTCACACATTTTGGTTGTTGACTTTGGTGGGACATACTAATCACAAAGTCGCTCTCCATGGCAAACCAAAGACGAAGAAGACTTAATATTTAATCCTTAATCCTTGTTACAATAAGCTTTTAATGATAAGCGTGATTATTCAGTCCCCAATCGAATATTTGATCAAAACCATTTACAGTATGCCACATTTGAAGCCTTATAGGAATTCATAAGCGATTTACACACTGTTTGGGGATTGACCAAGTGAGAATCTCTGTAAATTATGTTTCTCCATGTGAGACCAAATTCAAACGAAAACACGTTCATGTATGGGAAGATCATCACTTGGTTGATGAAGCTAACCAAGACTTGCCTTTGTATATATCAACCAAAAGATGATATAATATCTAAGACTATACGGTAAGTTAATTCTCTATAAAGGTGGTGTACCTCTGAATCAACAATGAATAAGCACTAGGTATTATCAGTTAAAAATCTGGCGCTAAGAGTAAAACAAACCATATTTAACAATATGAAAATGCCTTAGAGAAGAACAAGATCCCATTACGCCACACGCTACTCTGCTTCTGCTTCATAGTCATATTCTTCATCATAATAAGGATCTTCAAGTCTTTCTTTTTTGTACTTGGCTTCTTCTTCTTCTTCTTCAAGTCTTCTGGCCTCTCTAAAACCTTGTAGCCTTACTAGAATGGCAGCAGCATCCTCCTTGCGAGCACGAGATTCATTGCCAGCCTCAACTCCTCCAGGGTAATAATCCAACTCCTGCTTGACAAGCAAAAGAGAAAATTAACAAGTGAGAATGGGAAAGAATCAAATATGTAGTTAGACAATGACAAGGTTTCTTTTGGGGATAGATGCTTACTTCAAGTGCATGTTCTTTACTGAGGATATGCTTGGTGAAACTTTCAAAGCCTAAGAGACCAAGACAGCATCCTGAGCAATAAAATGTAGTTTTACCCGTTGTTCCACTGCACTCCTTCTTGGCCTCTGTTGGAGAAAAAAAACAAAACAAAAAAGAGCTTAATTTGGTGTGTGTTTGAGAGAGAGCGAGAGAGAGAGAGAGAGGAACACACCTGCACGTAAGCTCGCGAGTAAGCTTTCCCAGAGGAAGCACCCTGCACGCCTAGCGAAGACGGTGGGCTCTAGTTGACGATCATATGGAACTTTTGAGCCAAGAACGTAGTATTTCTCCGATAGATCGGCAATAAACTGACCGAAGATCCTCTGAAGGGATATGAGCATGACATTAGCCGGAGGCGAATTATCCGACTTCCACATGTACACACTAGTCATAATAGATTTGTTATCTGTTCCAGAAAAAACAATACTTAAGACTCTGTAAAAACACACCAAAAGCAAGGAAAAAAGGTAAAGAGAGTTGAATCTAAAACACTTACACATGGTGGGGACGTGATGAAGGTTGATCCCAGTGGAAGAGAGGGCTCGAAGGACGTCAATAGGGACTTGTGATAGTATGCCAATGGCGGTGATGGTGAGATTACCGTTGTAACCTAAACTCTTCAATGCCCGTCTTATAAACGGACCCACACGACGAGCATCAACGTCGGAGGGAACAGGACACCTGCTTAGGTCCCACAAGACCCATGTTGCAAATTTGCAATATCAGCTTGCCTCTTCGTCGCCGCCTTAAGGTCCATCATCGTTCGAGAAGACTTTAAACCCTAAACAAAATTCAAGATTCAAAACCAGTTAGGTCTTTAATCTAGATGAACGACCAGTTAGGTCTTTAACCAGTTATTAACTTATTATAGATCAAGATGAGAGATACAGATATCCTTTATTATATAAAAACAAGTACGACACGTAAGATTATTTTGACACATAGTATAATTTATAGATTAATTAATAATTAAAGGGAAAAGTAAGCACATAAACTTAGTTAAAAATAATAAATTAACAAAATAATCATCAAGTAACTACCCAAGTAATACGAAGAAAATTTTAATAGTCTAATTTATTAATTTCCCATTGTCCATTTATCCAATTTTATAATTTGACAAAATCATAGAAAGAAAAAGTTATTAGTGTATTCTAATCAATTTATTATTAATTTTATTCTTAGTTTTACTTTATATCAATTTATCATAAAAGTTAAAACTATTATTTTTATTTTATAATTCACCTATATGTCTAATATTAATTGGATGATGACATGTGTTAACACATAAGCTTAATTTAAAATGTATGATGAAAAATAGAAAACTAATAAAATAATTTTCAAACAACTAGGGGGATTATTAAACTAGTTATAGTTATTTGGGAGGATTTCATTTTTTCTCCAAATCACCTCTTATTGGATATAATATTTATAAAATCATTCAATATCCAAAGTTATTGGACTAATAATTTATAAAATTAGGAGTAGAATTTGTGTGGATTTTAAAGATTATAAAAGTTAAGATAATTGTTAAATTTATAAATAATTTTTGTTAGATTTGAAAAGACTATGTAAATTTAGAAAATCAATCAAAATATTTTATTGTAATTGACTTTGAGAATCTAAGGGTTATAGGTATTATTTTGAAAGTTTTGTTTCATGAGTTAATTTGTTTAAAATTCATCTCTCGATAACAAAGATTTTAACAATTTATGGAATCATTCAAATTGTAAATTTTTTGAATAACAATGGATTTTGCATGGATTTTAAAAATCATCAAACCAATAACAATATATTTTAATAAGAATATCAAAATCCATTAACCAATAACAACGGATTTTGAAAATTTTAACAATCATCACAAATTCTACTCCCAATAATCCCCCTAAAGTTAGATAATTTAAAAAAAAAAAAAAAAATTTAAAATTAATAGTTAGATGAAAATAAAGTCACACTATCCTTAGTTTGCATTTCTAGTAGCATTTAAATCGACTAATATATACGGTCAGGCTCATACATGAGAACTGACATAAGAAAATAAATAAAAAACGTTCATAAGACATGCAGACAGCATAAGACTAATGAATATGAATGTTCACAGGTGAACGTCATTGAAATTCTCAATCTTGTTTTGATAGCTACTGAAAGGTACGAACGAGTAAAATTTAGTAATTAATTTTCACTTTTTTTTTTTTCAACAAAAGGTGTTGTCAACAAAAGGTGATTGTTAAGTATTCGGATTTTATCTCATTCGGTTTGTTTTACTTATGTATATTGTGTTTCTGTGGTAATTTAGAACATGTTGTAAAGTATTCGGATTTGATTTGATACGGTTTAATTTACTAGTGTGTATTTTGTATCTGTGATAATTTAGAACGTTAGTTACACACCTTGAGTAAAGTGGGAGACTCATACTAAAGTGTTTTCAGTATATACCTATCCGTTGACTCAATTTGGGTTAATGCTCACAGTTTGTATTTCATCCACTTTGTTAAAAACTAATGTATTTCACCAAAATACGTAATATTTATTCATTCCATTGATATCAGAGTCGCATTGTTTGATTTCATATAAAAAATCTGCAACTAGTATGTCTCATGATTAATAGTAGCATATCTATATTAAGAGTTTCTATTATTTGGTAAGGAGAAAGAGAGATCAGAGTAGATGAAACTATTAAATATTGTTTCTTTGAGCTTGAAGGTCGGGTTGTGCAGCAGCATTAGCCTCAAGTTGAAGATATGTACCATCTAGATCAGTAGCCATGGTTCCATCCTGAAGAGAGAAACCGGTGACGTAAGAAGTGCTCAGCTAAATCCACAACATTCTGCTCATTTACGTTATGGTCGTTTACTTGAGCGGCAAAAGAGTGAATTTCTGGGTGTCTCTGCCACACACACACACACACACAAAAGACAAGGAAATAAATAGCCAAAAAAGCCAAAGCACAGACTAAACTACAGAAAAAGAAAAAAAAAACATTTGTCATACCTTGACAAACACTTGAGTTGCTCGAGCAAGGGCGTTGTTAGCACGGTCCATCTTTCCTCTCGCTTTCATTCTTGATACATATCGAATCCAGTATTCAGGGTAGTTTGCGCAGACAATTAAACATCTTTCATACAGCTTGTATACCTGTTGGAAAAAAAAACAAATAGAATGTTAAAAAACATTACACATAGAAACCACAAAGACATCTACATTACTTGCAATGGTGCGTGTTTAACAACCGGAAGTACTTAGCCTTAAAGTTACAAAATCAAAATCTAGCCCCACGCTTGTTTTAACCATTAAAAAGTTGCTTAGCCCGTGATCCTAAGATACTATGTATGTCAATAATGTAACAAAGACTTAAACTACAAAACCCATACCTTGTCCACGTCTTGCTCATTGTCGATGAAGTCCAAATATTGATGCCAATGCACCAGCTCTGCTTGAGTGAGAGGGCACACATCGAAAGAGAGCCTTTGAATATGCATTTCAAAGTGCTCTATAGTAGCCCTCAACTCCTTCTTACCTTGAAACAGCTGTTTTTCCCTGGAGAAGAATTGCTCCATGCTCAATCCTCTAGCATCAAAGGCAGGAGCGTTTGCTTCAAATGCCTCATGAGTCATATGATAAGCTAGTGTTTGAAATCTGTAGCAGTTGTGTGAAATCAGAAAAAAAATGTAAAGTCAACAGATGGTCAATGTGGAAGAATTGTAACACAAGGAAGTAACTTACGTGGAAGCAAACTGAATGTGATCTTTAATAGGAGGACTCTTCAATATCTTGAGGTGAATCTTAATAAGTGGGAGCCAATATCGGTCAAAATCGCATTTGGCGAGGTTCCTCTCATACTCAATCAAATCTTGCCACAATGCAGAAGAATTGAAGTCTTTACCGACGAAAGACAACGCTTGGTAAAAAATACTGCAAGCAGGAATTAAACAACGGTTAAAAAGAATGTCAGATAGCAAGTAAAAGAAAAAATGTCAGATTTTACTTACACTCTGATAGTCTTTGCATCTTCTCCAAATGTGTCCACAGCGAATCTGCAGTAATTCATCCACAGCTCCACTGAGTATGTGGCTTCGTGTTTTGCTCGTTCATAAACATTCAGCAGGTTCTCCAGTATGGTTAACCGTCCCTCGTGACACGCATACTTTTCCCAGTGGTCAATACACAGTGGAAAGTTAAATAGGAAAGCATCATAAACCTCGCGGATTTGTTCTATGTTGAACCGGGCTCTATTATCTGTCTTTTCGATCAGAGTCTTCCAACCTTGGTACTCCCAAGCTATCCTACCTTCAACCGTCATATCATTGAGCATTGGCGAACCAAGCGTTAGTGAGCTCCATAGCTCCTCCTCTACCTTTGAACGAGGGTTGCATTTAACACTCTTAAACAATACTTTTTCTGGGTAGTAAGGTTCAAGACCAATTTAAGACCAATTTAGGCAGTTTAAGACCAATTTCAATAACATCCTCCCAGGTTATAGCAAAGTGGGGCACATGTGGGAATGAGACACTCGTTGACCATGGGCTATAGATTATACCGGTGATGAAACCCTTGCCTCTTAGCTGCCTTATCTGTTCTGTGTAGCCAGTATCTGAGGCTATAATAACTGCTACAGCAGGTCCTGAACACGTCTTTGCCCAAGACTTAATTCTAACACGAATCTTGTCATCGCTTGCTTGTGATCCGGTATGATCGGCAGGGATAAAAGCGATACTCGTTTGCGCTAAGTCTTCACGAATTTGGTTTAGACGCTGAATGGTTTCAAGGTCAAGATCTTCCTTGACAGCTAGGTCTTGACCAGGTTGCTTCAGGCGTTGAATGGTATCAAGGTGAAGATATTCCTTGACAGCAACCATTTCCACCCTCAATTTACCATGATATCCCAACCTCTGTAGTGCAGTCTTAATGGCAAGGTAACTCCAAACCGGATCGTAGCCTGAGGGAAGACGAGCGTTTTCGTAATCCCACCAGCAGAAAATGGGATCAAAACAATATTCATATTCTGAGTCCATAGCAATCTTCGGTGTAAACCCCTAAAAGGCAAAAAAAAAAAAAGGAAAGATCTTTAACAAGGTTGTGAATTCATAAACAGAGCAAACGTGTAATTCAAGGCTTTGCAAACAAAAAAACACAGAGTGAATGAGTTATTACGAGCTTCATGTTTCCCGTAAAAACTCATAATAAATAAATAAAATAATTAGATTCACTTTATCAAAAGATAATTAATTCATTTCTCATGGGTTTTAATTATAACCCGTAAAATTATTTAGAAAACAGAGTGAATGTGTGTAATCAAAAGCTTTGGTTTTCAATGAAAACTCATGAACAAGGAAAGAAAGAAGAAGCAAATTCGCTTCGTTTTTTTGGGGTGTCAATTCATAACACATAAACAAGCTCAAAAACAGAGAGTGTGTTTGTGTGTGTAATCAAAAGTTTAATTTGTCTGTTCAATAGACACTCATGAACAAGAAATCAAAGAAAACTGTTTCATGGTTCATGATGATTATTACCTTGACAGCTAGCAACTGTTCGAAAGATTCTCTCCTTTGATCACTCGTCATAAACACCCAACATCTTGACCATTTTCTGCAGAGAGCGTGAGAGAAAAACCACCATTAATTAAAACACTCCAAGTCTACGTAAATCAAAAGACTGTTTCCTTACTACATTGTGAACCAAATAAAAATACCTTCTTTTTCTTTGTAGAAGAGAGCAGAAAATGAGAGAAAACTATAAGAAAGAGGATGCTTTTATGCCAAAATGTAAACAAGCCGATAGTTTTTAATACCAAACAACAAACCGACACATGAATTGGGTTTATAGAAAACAGGAGAAGACGAAACTACGGAGTAGTTTCCAGCTTCACTTATGCTGTTTTCTGTGTTCTCTTCCGTGTGTTCTTGGGCAATTTCTAGTTTCTACTAATGGCAAATGATGTGTGACGATCGATTATTAAGCGTTTCTATATATAGTAGTACCTTTTGAGCTTTTTGTTTTGTCAAAGATTCTTCTATTGTCTTGACTCTCTATCACTTCTCTTTCATTAAAAATGGTCATCTTACTTTACTTGGTTTTAGTGCGATTTCCCATATTTGATTGCATTTACAAGTTTTTTATTTAGTTTAAAAAAGCATGTGTGCTTTGAATTATTATCATCGATCTCTCGTCAGTTCTTTTTTAAATTAGGTGTTTGGGCTTCTTTCTTAAAGTGTACTCTTAAACTTTACATGTGTCGAGGTAATACAGCAACAGACAAAAGACTTATACAGCAACCTTTGATCTCAACCGTCCGATGTTACAATGCAAAGACAAATATGGCTAAGGCTTGACTAAAACAAGTTTACTTAATTTGTATTTGTTTCTTAATGTTGATTTACGTTTTACAGAAAGTATTCAGTTAAGTTGTATTCTTTATTTATGGATCTATTGGTTTGCATATTAAAAATTGATTGAATTTATCGATATTTATAATAGTTTGAAAAAAAAACCTTGGTCGAATTTTTTTAATTTTACAAAAATCAACATGCATGACCTTGATGAACCATCTTACTAAAACTAAACTTGGTACATTTTTATCTTTCTGGCTCGTCGTTGTATTTATTACATTGTTTCTCTATATACAAATG
This sequence comes from Microthlaspi erraticum, assembly GCA_902728155.2. NCBI lineage: Eukaryota > Viridiplantae > Streptophyta > Magnoliopsida > Brassicales > Brassicaceae > Microthlaspi > Microthlaspi erraticum. Next base: position 20,043 of record CACVBM020001143.1, on the reverse strand, counting down.
CATCTTATGTAGAAAATGCAAAGTGTTGTTTTTTATTTTATTTTGCCGGAGACTGGTTGATAAATCACACGTTATTAACAGGATTATGCACCAACCTTTCACTTGTCTGCTATGTTTTTAGTTTTTTTTGTTTTTCTTTCTTAAAACTAAAATATTCACGTATAAGCATAGCACTGTTTAAATTCTGCCAGAGACTGGTTGATAAATCACACGTTATTAACAGAATTATGCAACAACCTTTCACTTGGCTGCTATGTTTTTAGCTTTTTTTTGTTGTTCTTTCTTAAAACTAAAATATTCACGTATAAGCATAGCACTGTTTAAATTCTGATCGACATTTTTTTCTTCTTACGTTTTTATGATAGTAGAGCCCACTTAATTTTAGCCATGTTTCCAAATTCATATTTCGTATTGATTTGTTTTGCTATGAGATATTGCATATTATATCATCCAGACATCCACTATCACTCCGCCGAGTTCAACGACAGTATTTACAATTGGCGAAGCTTTTGCATTCTGAATCCATCATAAATATTATTGATGATTTATCTGATCATTCATGTAGATGTACAAACAAAAATAAATTTATTAACTTTGGACTACTAGTACTACTTAACGTAACAGGACTAAAATCAAGTTATACATCAATCATATATCTCTCTCTCTCTTCCTTGTTACATGCATAAGCAGCAATAGAACATCATCATGATGAATGATAGTATTATCGACTTTAGCCGTTACACATCGTATGCCTACCTAACCCCACTCAAATAAACGTTAATGTACATTTTTCCATTTTGGTTTATTCATTGGTCATCAGTCTCTTTCCACTGACAAATAGTTTGGTTTATTCGTTTGTCTTTGGGTTTAAAGAATATTATTTATTAAAGTTGGCAAGATTATTTTGCACCGGGATAATTATTTTTTTGATAAAAGTGATGATGAATGGATTTTTCATCTATGTCCAAGGTTTCTTCTACATTTTATTGTTAAATAAGGGGTTTCTTCTACATGCATATTGCGATGGAGATAAGAAAACTGGAAAATGATTAATAACTTTTCCAAGCCCTATTGCACCGGGATAATTTACTAATATAATATGCATGGACACTAAAAAATATATTTAGAATGTTAGATAAATAAATATGGGAAGCTACTAGTGTATCTCTTATATAAAAGTTAAACATCTCTAAAAGTATATATAAATTTTAGTAGAAAAAAAAACTTATAAATTATTGCTGATTTTTTTTAAAAAAAAATTAATAATATGATATATATATTAAATAAAAAGTTTCTACAAATTCATATCAAATCAATGATAAATTACATTTTCGGCTAACAATTCCATTAATATCAAGGCCATGAATGTTTGGTTAGTTTCTAGATTTTGGATTCTGGTTTTTAGATTTTAGTTTTTGATTTTAGATTTTAGTTTTTGATTTTGGTTTTTCTGTAGATTTTTAAAATAATAAAAAAATTAAAATAAGAGTAAGAAAAAAAACAAATCTGTCGTAGAATGAGAGAAACCTAAAAAATGTAGATTTTGGTTTTTGTATACAAAGTGGAAGTTACTTTGAAAAACTAGTTTCCCTAAGTTTTAGAAAATCTACTTATTAAGAATCTTGATTGGAGAATAAAATGGTTTCTGAAAAAATCAAAACCAAAAACCATTGCAAAAACCACAGACAATCAAGGCCCAAGTTGTTTAAGTTTGGGCTTCCGTAAAGCTGGCCCAATTGTTGAATTTTTTACCAAAATCTCGTTCAGCTTTTTGCTTAAAAGATTCGATCGAAAAGATTACCGGTATTGTTCATTTCATTTGCTCTCTCTCTCTCTCTCTCTCTCTCTCTCTCTCTCGGCTGATCGCTCCATCTTTTTCCTCTCAGGTAACGCTTTCTCGATTTCCGATTTCCTATATGTTTCTGTTGTAGTTACCCTTAATTGGTACAATCGTTGGATGAAATTGCTGTCCGATTCGTTGTGTGGGTAGGAAAACAGTGTGAGATTTTGTGGGCTTGGTTAGTTTAGCAATCATGATCGGAAATATAAAACGTGCAGATTCTGAACTTTGAGTTTAATTTTGAACATTTGTTTAGGGTTTAACGATGATGGACCTTAGGGCGGCGACGAAGTGGCAGGCGGATATTGCAACATGGGTCTTGTGGGACATAGGCAGGTGTCCTGTTCCCTCCGACGTTGATGCTGGTCGTGTGGGTCCGTTCATAAGACGGGCGTTGAAGAATTTAGGCTACAATGGTGATGTCACCATCACCGCCATTGGCATACTATCACAAGTCCCTATTGACGTCCTGCGAGCCCTCTCTTCCACTGGGATCAAGCTTCATCACGTCCCCACCATGTGTAAGTGTATTAGATTCAACTCTCTTTACCCTATTTTGTTTTGTTTTGCGTATACTACTATAGAGTCTTTTAATTATTTTAGTTTTTTTTCTGGAGCAGATAACAAATCGATTTTGACTAGTTTGATCATGTGGGAGATGGATACTTCGCCTCCGGCTAATGTCATGCTCATATCCCTTCAGAGGATCTTCGGTCAATATATTGCCGATCTATCGGAGGAATACTACGTTCTTGGCTCAAAAGTTCCATATGATCGTCAACTAGACCCCACTGTCTTCGCTAGGCGTGCAGGCTGCTTCCTCTGGGAAAGCTTACTCGCAAGCTTACGTGCAGGTGTGTTCCTCTCTCTCTCGCTCTCTCTCAAACACACACACACACACACCAAATTAAGCTCTTTTTGTTTTGTTTTTTGTCCTAACAGAAGCCAAGAAGGAGAGCAGTGGAACAACGGGTAAATCTACCTTTTATTGCTCTGGATGCTATCTTGGTCTCTTTGGCTTTGAAAGTTTCACCAAGCATATCCTCAGTAAAGAACATGCATTTAATGTAAGCATCTATCCCAAAAAGAAACCTTGTTATTGTCTAACTACATATTTGATTCTTTCTCTTTCTCACTTGTTAATCTTGTCTTTTGCTTGTCAAGCAGGAGTTGGATTATTACCCTGGGGGAGTTGAGTCTGGCAATGAATCTCGTGCTCGCAAGGAGGATGCTGCTGCCATCCTAGCAAGGCTACAAGGTTTTCGACAGGTCAGAAGACGTGAAGAAGAAGAAGAGGAAGCTAACTACAAGAAACAAAGACTTGAAGATCCTTATTATGATGAAGAATATGACTATGAAGCAGAAGCAGAGTAGCGTGTGGCGTTATGGGATCTAAGGCATTTTCATATCGTTAAATATGGTTTGTTTTACTCTTATCGGCAGATTTACTGTTAACTGATGATACCTATTACCTAGTGCTTAATCATTACATTAAGACTTGATGCTCTGTTTATTCAGAGGTACAGCTCCTTTATATAAAATTAACTTACCGTAGTCTTATATATTATTCTCTTTGCTTTTATCAGATACCCAAATTGTATGTGGAAAATAACATTTTCATCCATCACTCAAAAAGGTTGGAAATATAGCCACTTTACCCTTCAAAAACTTCTTTAATACTTTCGAAATAAACAACACATTAGCAAAAGGCATTTACACAACCAGTATTCAATATTCTTATAAAATCTCATCTTTTGATACATACAAAGAGAAATCTTGGTAAACTTGAGAAACCAAGTGATGATCTTCCCATTCGTCTCTATACGTCTCTGGATGCGCTCTCTTCCTCACACCAGTCGCCAAATACATCTCTTTCCTCCACTCCTCTGTTCCTGAGCATCCGCATTGTGAAGCCAACCAATCATTGTAA